>SKCR01039727.1:0-61220 GCA_019454045.1 Zanthoxylum bungeanum
GTCACCAGGGTTAGAGTCCACCAGTTTAGAATCAGAGTACTATAGTCCAGTTAGAGTTGCATACATGCACTAGTGATGTGATAGTCATTACAAGTAGTCCTTAAAGTGTTGAAAGAGAAGTATTCTAAGTATGCATTAATAAAATTATTTTACGTTGTTTGAGTTATGGTCTGTATGCATGACATTTACATAGTTCAGAGTACAGTCAGAAAGTCAGAGGCTTATGGGGTTAGCACATCTATCCCCTGCCGGTAGCATCTCCCGGATCGGGGATGTTAAACATATTAATATATCCTATATATTAATTTTAGCCCATACGAATAAATTAAATAGAAAAATCAAATTTAACTATGAAATTTATTTTACCGATTAATTCCAAATTAATCGTATTCTCTCTCTTCCGAACACATTTAATCCCAGATTAAATAAAGCTTCAATTAATCCCAGATTAATTTTCTCTCTCTTAATTAATCTCAGATTAATTCTAATCGAGTAAACTGTCATCGGTGAATCTTTGGGAAGCGACCCAAGAGATCTCTGGATATGTTGGCAGTAAATCCGGTTATCGGACTATCTGATAAAGTGAGTACCTCGAACCACGTGCTTACCGATTTACAAGACATGGTTGGCTTCTGGCAAAGCACCGTGCCTACCTAATCTCCAGAAATATTCTTACTGGAATATATAATCTATGTCAGGCGTAGTATACGTAGTATTGCATACAACGATCCAGTATCGGATGTCACGTGCAAGGCCTAGGACTGGAATAGTGTCTGCCCCGTACGAAGCACATATCGGATATCGAGCAACTAGTCTCTTTGAATCGGATAATCATGAAATTGTCATATTATCTCGATGGTTGCAACACTACAGAGAACTAGTTCTGAATCCCTGCGTGATCATCATCTCCATATGTCTGAAGTGATACTTCCATCTTGACATCACATCCAATACACTACGATTCTCAATAAACCTAGTAGAGGCGTACAGAGAACCTGTTAAAGCCTTGGACGACCAAAATGAAAGTTTACCGATTGTCGCAAGTACTAGCGATGCAAGTCTCAGGTTAATACCAAATACACCTACCCTGAAGCGGACTCCCATAGACACATATACATACTACCAATGGGATTCTACGGGGTCTATCCAGAGCGAAGCTGTTTTCCGTACCATCGATAAAACACAACCTCCTATCGTATCTAATACTTAAACATATGAGAACTGTGCCGTTATGCCCTCACAACGCGCACAAGTGCAATACTAGTCTATTCCGCATTATCGATGTCAAGTCTTGATAATACTACGACTAGAGATATTTAATGATTAAACCTTTATGGATTGATACTGTCTCATATCATCTCAATCCGGAACTAATCATAAGGACTTCTACCATTTCTATATCAAAGTAAATAAATTACGAAACGGTAAAAGGGAATTTCATTACTACATAGTTAATTTTGTACAAAAACACAATGTCTTTTACAAACAGTGACGCTATGGGTCATAATTGTCTAACAATCTCCCACTTGGCCTATAGCCAGTCACTTAAGCATCTAACACATGAACTATGTATATGTTTCTCAAACTTTTGCTGTGAAATAGCTTTCGTCAGCGAATCTGCAATGTTGTCATCTGATGCGACCTTCTCGATCTTCACATCGCCACGATGTATGAGCTCACGAATCAGATGGAAACGTCGAAGAACATTCTTGGATCGTTGATGAGACCGCGGTTCCTTAGCCTGCGCTATAGCCCCGTTATTGTCACAATATAATGGAACGGGCTCAGCTGCTAACGGAACTACTCCTAATCCAATTAGGAATTTACGGATCCAAACTGCCTCTTTTACTGCTTCAGCTGCAGCGATATACTCCGCTTCTATTGATGAATCGGCAAGAGTCTCTTGCTTGGAAGATTTCTAGCTTACTGCTCCGTTGTTCAAATAAAATATGTACCCGGATTGCGACTTAGAGTCGTCTTTATCGGTTTGGAAACTTGCATCGGTATACCCAGTTACCTCAAGTTCTCCATCTCCATAAACTAAGAAAGCATCCTTAGTTCGTCTAAGATACTTAAGGATGTTCTTAACCACCATCCAGTGACTATCACCTGGATCGGCCTGATAACGACTACACATGCTCAAAGCATACGAGACATCAGGTCGTGTATATATCATGTCATACATGATCGATCCGACTGCCGAGGCGAACGATATCTGACTCATGCTGTTTCTCTCATCTTGAGTTTTAGGACACATGTCCTTAGATAGAGTGATGCCATGTGATATTGGCAACAATCCCCTCTTGGACTGATCCATGTTGAATATTTTCAACACTTTGTCAATGTACGTGCTCTGGGAGAGTCCAAGCAGCTTTCTAGATCTATCCCGGTAGATCTTTATTCCTAGAATATAGGCTGCTTCTTCCAGATCTTTCATGGAGAATTTTAATGAAAGCCAAGCTTTCACCGATGTTAACATGGGAATGTCATTGCCCATAAGCAATACATCATCAACATAAAAGACAATAAAAGTCATTGCTCTCCCACTAACCTTCTTATATACACAAGGATCATCTTCGTTTTGAATGAAATCATATTCTTTTACGATCTCATCAAAACGTTGGTTCCATGACCGCGATGTTTGCTTCAGTCCATAAATGGACCGATTTAACTTACAAACCTTGTTTGCAAGTTTTGGCACGATAAAACCGTCAGGCTGTTGCATATAAACATCCTCCAAAAGGTTTCCATTAAGGAAAGTGGTTTTAACGTCCATCTGCCATATCTCGTAATCGAAATATGCAGCAATATCAAGCATTATCCGAATGGATTTAATCATGGCAACGGGTGAGAAAGTTTCGTCCTAATCGACACCATGTCGTTGACGATACCCCTTCGCTACAAGCCTAGCTTTGTACCTTTGTACGTTGCCATCCATGTCGGTCTTCTTCTTGAAGACCCATTTGCATCAAATAGGCTTTACGCCTTCTGGTGCATCAACCAGTGTCCAAACTTTGTTGGTGTACATGGAATCCATTTCAGACTTCATGGCTTCTTGCCATAAAGCGGAATCGATATCTTGTATCGCTTCCTCATACGTAGCCGGTTCAGTATCCTCAATGAGATTAATATCTACATGAGGTGAGATCAGAAACCCATACCTCTCAGGTTGTATCCTGACTCTCTCCGACCTACGCGGTCCTTGTGTAATAGAAGATTGTGGTACAGTCTCATCCCGGATGGACTGTTCTTGTTCCATTGAGGATTCTATGCCAGGAACAGTATCACTCCGATTTTCATCGAGTTCCACTTTCCTCCCATTAACCACTGCATTTAGGAATTCCTTCTCAAGGAAAACCGCATGTAGAGCAACAAATACTTTGTTTTCCCGTGGGTGATAGAAGTAATATCCTTTGGTTTCCCTAGGATATCCTACGAATAGACATTTATCTGACTTGGACTCAAGTTTGGTACCTTCCAAACGTTTGACGTATGCCCAGCATCCCCAAATCTTCAGGAATGAGAAACCCGGTTTCTTTCATGTCCATATCTCATACGGAGTCTGTTGTACAGACTTTGACGGAACCTCATTCAAAATAAGAATTGCATTGTTTAATGCATATCACCAGAAGGAAATAGGTAGCTCAGTGCGACTCATCATAGACCTTACCATGTCCAACAAAGTTCAGTTTCTCTGTTCGGACACACCGTTTAATTGCGGTGTTCCAGGAAGAGTCCACTCTGAAAGAATACCATATTCTTTCAAGTAATCTAGAAAATCATTGCTCAAGTATTCACCACCACGGTCCGACCGTAATGTCTTTATACTCTTGCCTGTCTGTTTTTCAACTTCGTGTCGAAACTCTTTGAATTTCTCAAAAGTTTCCGACTTGTGTCTCATAAGATACACATAACCATAACGTGATGCATCATCCGTAAAGGTTACAAAGTATTCATATCCACCTCTAACCTGGCTAGACATGGGCCCACATATGTCACTATAAACGAGGGCTAACAGTTCGGTGGCGCGTTCACCCTTACCGCTAAAAGGTGATTTAGGCATTTTGCCTAATAAGCAAGATTTGCAGACGTCATATGAATTTGGATCAAATCTGTCTAAGTACCCACTCTTCGAAAGTGTGGATATGCGAGTCTTGTTAATGTGTCCCAGACGACAATGCCACATATAAGTTTCATCTTTGTTACTTAGTTTGAGCCTTTTGTTTGTTACATTATATGTTTGAGATTGATTTATATTCAAAATATAAAGACCATTATTAGCATCAGCTGAACATATCTCAAAATCATCTTTATAAACAAAACACCCAGCGTTTCGGAATACAAAAGTGTACCCGCATTGGGTCAAACAAGATACAGAGATAATATTCCTAGTCAAACTAGGTACATAATAACAATCTGAAAGTTTAAGTATATGCCCCGAAGGCAGTTCTAAAACAAAAGTGCCAACGGCCAAAACGACGACTGGTGCCCCATTTCCGACGCGTAGATCAATCTCCCCTGAGGCCAGTCTCCTGCTAATCTTCAGATCATGCACATCAATACATATATGAGTACCACAACTAGAATCAAAAATCCAATTTTTTAAACTACAAGTAGTCATGTTTATCTCAATAACAAACATACCTGAAGCCGGTGCCTTGCCCACTTTAATCTCCTTCTGGAGCGCCTTGTACTCGCGGCAGTCATGTTTCCAGTGACCCCGCTTGCCGCACTGGAGGCAAAAATCCTGAGATTTGTCTCTAGGCTTCCCGGAAGCCTTTGACGATTTGGCCTTGCCCTTTCTTTTATGCTTCTTCTTCTTTACACCTCCAGTAGCTGTTGGATAATTATGACCCATAGCGTCACTATTTGTACAGATCATGGTGTTGTTGTATAAATTAACTATGTGACATAGGAGATTGCGCTCTTATCATTTGTGATTAGATCACCTTAGATGTATAAATGATGAGAGGTCCCTATGATTTGATCCTGGACGGAGAATGATATGAGACAGTATCAGTCCACGTAGGATAAATCATTAAATATCCCTAGTCAGAGTATTATCGAGATTGGACATCGATAAATACATAAAAGACTAGTATTGCACTTGTGCGCGTTGTGAGGGCACAACGATATAGTTCTCATATATTTAAGTATTGGATACTTATGCAAGTGCGGTAGGAGGTTGTGTTTCACCGATGGTACGGGAAACAGCTTCGCTTTGGATAGACCACTTCGGAATCCCATTGGTAGTATGACTATGTGTCTATGGGAGTCCGACGTCAGGTTAGGTGTATTTGGTCTTAACTTGAGACTTGCACCGCTTATGCTTACGACAATCGATATACTTGAGTTGAGGTCGTCCAGGGGTGTAACAGGTCCTGTGTACGCCGATACTAGGTATATTGAGAATCGTAGAGTATTTGGTGTGATGTCAAGATGGAAGTATCACTCCAGTCATAGTGGAGATGATGTCACGTAGGATACGGTATTAGTGCTCTTAAGTACTGCGCGGCCATCGGGATATTATGACTAGGTCATATATATCCGATTATATAGACTAGTTGCTAGACATCCGACAAGTGCTTCGTATGGGGCAAACACAACTCCAGCCCCAGGCCTAGTACGTGACCGTCTGATACTGGATCGAAATACGCAATACTACGTATACTACGCCTGATATAGATCGCTTATTCCTTTAAGCATCTTTCCGGAGAATTGGGTAGGCATGGCGCTTTGCTAGAGGCCAACCTTGTCTTGTGAATCGGTGTAAACGTGGTACGAGGTACTTACGTGTTCGGATAGTTCGACGACCCGATTTACTGCCAACATATCTGGGGATCTCATGGGTCGCTTCCCAAAGATTCACCGATGATGTATGACTCGCACTTTAATTAATCTGGGATTAATTCGATGAGAGAGAAAATTAATCTGGGATTAATTACGGAGATATTTTATCTGGAATAAAATATCATCTAAAGAGAGAGAACGATTAATTTGGAATTAATCGGTTAAATTAATATATTCGATATATTAAACGAAATTGGATTTCGACGCGGAATTAAAATTGGATTTTAATTCGGGCGAACAAATTAATTCAGAATTAATTCGTTAGCGACGTGAATAGTGATTTCGCTAGGCGTAATCATTTGATAACGACGCGACGGAAAATTTGCTAATTAGGAATTAGCGAACCCGAGCCCGTGAGTGATTGCGAGCGCATTCGCATTTCGAATTCGAGTGCGGCACGCGAGTCACGTCAAGAGTCAAATCATTCATCACATCAAGTGTCAAATCAAACGTCACTTTGAGTGATGTGACATTTGAAAGATTGATGTGATTGATTGATTGAAAAAGCAACTTGACACTTTGAGTGATGTGAGTTGTTGAAATAGTGCAAGTGGTTGGAAAAGTATTTACCATTTAATTATTTGATAATTAATTTGGAAAATATATAAAGCATTTTGGAATTGTTTTACCAACCAACTCAACACATTTGATATCTCTCTTTCTTCTCCAAAGGCTCACGCCCAAGGGCAGAAAAACTGCCACTGTTTGGGCGTGAATGGAAGTCCATTTTGAGCCATTTTTGTGGCAAATTTGGCTAGTGCTAGCACACCGAGAGTTATACGAAGGTGTTAGGGAAACTCACCCACGAGCCGGGAATCGTTCGACGAAGATTCGAAGCTCAAAAGGATGAAGCAAAACTGAAACTGTTGAGCAGTGGACTGGTCAGTTTGGGCGCCACTTTGAAGAGGAAAATCAAGTTTTGTTCTTCATCAAATCGTCTCAACCGATCGATGTGAGTATTCCGTAACTTCTTCGATTTGTTTTCACACATTTATCATGCTTGTTTATGATCTTAGGACCTAGAATAAAACCAACAATGGCATCAATAGCCTAGGTTCAAGCATGAAACTTTTAGGGTTAAAATTTGGGTAAACTTGTTTTTGAGCATGTTTGATGAAATTGGATGATTTGATATGCTTAATATATGTTTAATTGAAGTTTGATTGGATCAATTTCATAAAATTGGTTTGGAATAATTTTTCCCCAAATATGTTACCTTGGCCGAAAGTTTAGGGCATTTAGAATTCTTGGAATTTTTTCATTTTGATTCATTGGATGAATTGTAATGATGTTGGATGATGTTAATTTGAGATTGAATTGGATTTAATTTTGAATTGAACAAAAACCCCAAATACCTTATTTTGGCCGAATGGAATAGCCCTATTGTAGTCTTGGAATTTTGATTTTTGATAATTGGATTTGTTGGAAATCATTCGGGATGATGATTTAATGTTAATTTGGATTTGATTGGATTGAATTCGGATTTGGACAAAAAATGCATCCATTGGCCGAGACTTTAAGCATGGTTAATGGGTTTGATTTTTCATTAATATGTTGGGCATGTGATGATGATGATGAACATGATTAATTGGACTAATTTGATGTTTTGAAAATATTGATTTAGGTGATTAATCATGATATACACTTTAGGTAATTAAATTGGAAATTTGGAACTTGATAATTTAATTATTTGGGCCTTAAAATTGGATTTGGGCTTTTAAAGTTGTAAATGGGCTTATTGGGCTTTGTTGTACAAAGTCGGGTTTAGGCAAATTGGATTGGATCCAATTGGGCCCAAAACCGCTTCCATAAAGTCCAAATGCGACTTAATGAACCTTTAAAGTTTAATTGGGCCTAATGGGCCGAAATTGATTTCTAGGCTTATGGGGTAACTCCTTGATTGGGCTTTGGTTGCCGAAGCCATGCCTTAAAGAAATTAATTGAAAGCCCATTGGACTTGAATTGAATTGACGTTGGACGTTAATCGGGCTTTGAGACCCATAGCGATTAAATTTGGAATTTAAGTCGTAAAAGGTATATAAATAAAGTGTGATATTTAATTTGGAATTGAATAGTGAATTATTATTAAATACATATTAAATTGGATTTAATGTTGTAGTTTAATTTAATTCGAGAATTCGTACTTTGAGTACTTATTCGCAAAAACGAGTTTGACTCGCGCAAAATCAAATCGTTGTTTGAACATTGGATGATCACTAATTATCAGATTAATTAATTTGATTAGATTGATTGATAACATGCTTGTGTGAATACATGGTTGTGATGAATGAATAATGTATATCGGATGGATATTAGTCGGGTGGGGGCAATTTTGGAAATTGTTGTAATAAATTTGATTTATTAAATTGGACCTGCGAGTCCAGCCTTATCACCTCTATTCTCTTTGTATTCTCTTCTCACCTATTCCCCTCAATGTAAATGAGGTTTCTTTAGAAGTGTAGTGTAACGGGTAGAAGTAATACAAGTGCTAGTTTGAGAGAAAAATGGAGAGATTTGATCTAGGATCAATGTGTTAAGTATCCATCCGCATATCATTATTATTTATTTTCGTACGCGCTTTATTATGTGTTTAGAATGCATGTTTAAGGATGTATGATGATGAGACCTTAACAAAGATAATAAATTGGTAGCCAATATTCACGCGAAAAAACCTCATCAAATATCAAGCGTTTTTCCTTCCACTGAGTGATTCTTACTCAAGATCCGAGACTGCATTGGGTTGTTGGCCAAAGTCAAGCCCTTTGTCCGTCGAATATGTGTTTGAATCACGAGAGTTTTGTTCCATATCGGTGTCTTGTCCAAGTTGTGGTTTGTTGGCCAAAGTCAAGACCACTTCTTGTCACTCGACATTGATTACGAAGCTTTCCATGGTCAATGGGTCGCGCTTGACTAGAATCATTAAGTTTGTTGTGCCAAAGCCAAGGCTTAATGGTTTAGAGGAAAAATGTTAGGTAATACATTGGATGTATTGGCATATATATAAGATATATGTTTAGGATTTGGATATCCGCCTACTGGATCTAGGAATTGGATTGGATCCAATTGATCTTAGAGATCTACCTAGTTAATTATCATACAATTTGTTGGCCAAAGTCAAGATTGTGTGATATTTAACGGGATCCTAGCCCACTAGGAAACACGGTTTCCCGAGTACTCAACAGAGGGTTAGAGGCTCGCCGAAAAATAGTGGGAGGCAAGAATTGAATTTGCAATATTCATTCAATTACTCGCCATACGCGCTCAAACAAATATCACTCGTCAAATAAATTAAAAGTATTAGTTGGACTAATATTTAATGTTGTTTTTAATTTAAGCAGTTAGACTGTATTATATTTGATTATATAATTGGATTATAGTAATCAATATATTTGAATTAATTATTTCAATTTACAGTTGATTTTATAATTGGATTATAGTAATCAATGTAATTGAGGTTAATTAATTTAAATTAATTTGATTGTATAGTTGGACTATAATAATCATTATAATAAATAGTACCTGAAATAATTGATTAAATAGTTGGACTATTGAAATCAAGAAACATTGAAAGATTGGACATTTAAATATAATCTTGGATTAAAATATTTAAATGATTTAATTTTCAAAATATGGAATAATTTCAGGATGGTCCTGGAAATAAATAATAAGTTACTTTATTTGATAAAATAACCTATTATGCCTAAGCCCGAGAATTAAGAAATAGTAGAGCATGATCTTTGGAAGTTTCATGTAATGATAACTTAAAGTGCTTAATCCGATATACTTGTCATAAATCTATGTTTAGATTTAAGAAGTGTTAAAATTGCAATTAATAACTCTTGGAGAGTTAATGACAAATCTCAAGGAGATAAAGTCGAACTTTGCAATTAGGTAAGTAGCGCAAGACGCACTTTACTTCGATATTTTAGAAACCCAAGGCTTGGCCAAAGGCTTCTGAAATGTTGAAAAAGGTAAAGGCAAAATCATTATTATCTTCTGGGAAGATAAATGACATATCCTAAAGTGACTGCCGTTTGGTAATGGCAGACACGAAGGAATTAAAGAAAGGGCAAAGGTCTGACTTTAAGAATGTTTGTCAAAATTATGTCCATTACTAGTATTGAAATTGGATTTTAAAATACTTAGTGTGGTACATAAAATATATGTATTGATGTTCAGAATCTGCTATGAGTAGGATACTGACCTCAAGCTGAGATAAATCTGCGAATCGGAAACGGGACGTAAGTCGCTGTTTCGACCGTAGATACCTAAGTTTAGGAACTACCCTTCGGATGTGTACCTATATTAGGAAACTGTTATAATGTAACTAGTTTGACTAGGAATATTATCTTTATATCAGTGTTTAATCCGTTGCGGATAAACCTTTATATTCTAGAACACTAAAGTGTTTCATTATATAAAGATGACATTGAGATAAACACATTAGATGTGAGTAACAAAATTTATATTTTGAATATAAATAAAATCTCGAACATATAATATGACAAACTAATAGCTTATACTGATTTGATCAGAATAAACTTGTTTGTGGCATTGTTTTCTGGGACACAATTAAATAAGAGTCGTATATCCATAATTTTGAAGAGTGGGTACTAGGACTGATTTGACTATTCAAATAAAGTCTACGAATCTAGTTTATTAGGTAAAGTACCTAAAACACTATTTACTTGGTAATAGTGAAAGTGCCACCGATCTGTTAGCCCTATTCATAGTGAAGTAAGTGGGCCCATATCTAAATAGGCTAGAAGTGGATATGAATATCTTGTGACCTTAACGGATGTGGCATCACGTTATGGTTATGTGTTTCTTTTGAAGAACACAAATCGGAAACTTTTAGAGTTTCGATAAAGTATTAAACCGTCACGGTAAGACTGTAATGGAAAAACACTTAAGCAATAAGTTTAACTTATACTTGAAAGAGTACAGTATTCTTTCAAATGAGGACTCCTCCCGGAACATATCAAATGACGGTGTGTCCGAACGGAGAAATCGGATTTTGTTGGACATGATAAGGTTTATCATGAGTCGCTCTGAGCTACCATTTCCTTCAACGGATACGCATTAAAAGTGCAAAACTTATTTAGAATAAGGTTCTATAAAAATCTGTTTGACAGATTTCATATAAGATATGAACGGGAAAGAAACCGGGTTTCACAATCCTGAAGATTTGGGAATGCAAGGCATACGTTTGGATGATACCAAACTAGAACCCAAATTGGATAAGTTCCAATTATAGGTTATCCTAGGGGAAACCATAAGTATAGTACTTATATATCTCACAAGAGAACAATGTGATTGTTGCTCGCCATGCGGTTTTCTTAAGAGGAATACCGATATGCAGTGGTAAGTGGGAGGACAGTAAAACTCGATGAAAATCGGAGTAATATTGTTCAAGGCACGAAGTTCCTAATGGAACATAAATATTTCATCAAGGATGAACTATACCATTAATCTTTGAATACACAAGAACCTCGTAGATCGGAGAGAATCAGAAAACAACCTGGGGTATGGGTTTCTGATGTCACCTCATAAAGTTGTCAATCTTGTTGAGGTATACCAACCGACCACGTTTGAAAAAGTGATACAAGGTATAGACTCCCTTTATGGCAAAGTGCCATGAGTCCGAAATGGATTCCATGTAGAAAAACTATGTTTGGACACTAGTTGATGTACCGTAAGGCATTGTGCCTATTGGTGCTGTAAACGTCTTCAAGGAAGACATACATGGATGGCTACATACCAACGTACTTAGCTAGGCTTGTAGCGAAAAGGTGTCATTATCAACATTGTGTTGATTATGGTTCAACCTTTTACTGGTTGCCATGGTAAATCCATTTGGATAATGCTTGTTGAAGCTGCACGTTTCATTTATGAAATGTGTCAGTTAAAGATCAAAATCGCTTTCCTTAAACGGAAACCTTTTGGAGGATGTTTATAACATCCTGACGATTTTGTCATACTAAAACCAGCAAACAAGGTTTGCGGGTTATTCGATCCATGTTTGGATTGAAGCAAGCATTAGGTTCTTGGAACTAACATTTTGATGAAATCATAATGGTGTATGATTTAATTCAAACCGAAAATAATTCTTGTGTATATAAGAGGGTTAGTGGGAGTGCACTGACAGTGGCTGTCTTGTATAAGATAATGAAAATATATCTCGGACTTATGGGGATCGTTTCAAAGGCTGTACAGGAATGAAGCAGTCATGTTTTGGGAATCATCCCAAAACCCTTGGCAGAGGCAAATCTTATTGGATCATCAAACGGAGAGGAACTGATCGTATCAGGTATGTCTGAACGTTTGGTAGAAATGATTAACCGTGCTGATGCTTTTATTGCTTTGTCATGTGGCTTAGGTACATTGGAGGAAATTTTTATAGTTCTATCTTGGGCGAACCTGAACATACACCAGAAACCGCTTGGACTGCTTAACGTTGATGGATTTTATGATTTTCTTTGTGTGTTTCTTGATGATGCTCGGAGGAATGGGTTCGTGTCAAAACCTATGAAAGAACTCCTCTTCACTGCCAGACTTGCTCCGGATCTAATAGACCAACTCATAGCCTATGAACCACAAGTTGACCCTATCATTTCGAAGATAAATTGGTCGAGGACGATCGTGGTAAGAGGCGTCGTGTTAATCTGGATCTTAACCTTTAATTTCCTCTAGATTTCAGCTAACCAGGTACAACCTTCTAACTCTCCTTTTACTGTTTAAGACATTGGGGACAATGTCTCATTTAGGTTTGGGGGAGGGAATTAGTTGATTAGTACCTTGTTTTTAGTGTGTGTGTTGTTTTTATTTTTAGTTCAAAATTTTTCGAAAAATACAAAAAATTGAAAAATTTTCAAAAAATTACAAAAATATTTTGCATTTTTGTGTTTTGACTAAAAATGTGGAATTGGTAAGAGATAGCCGAGTAAGGAGTTTCCACTCCTGAGACGTATCTCAAACCATTTATTTCAAAACAAGTTAATTTTTGTTTATTTCATTTTAAATTATTTAAATCGTAAATTCTCCTTAAAACGGACTAAAATGGATATTCTTATGCTCATTTGGCAGGTATTATCAACATACATGGAAACACACGGTCATGAGCTTAAAATTGAAAAGTTTGTAATATTCAGTACTATAGTTTAATTGGAGGAAGCAACTCAAAAAGTGATGGAGTAAAAAAAAAAAAAAAAAAAAAAAAAAATTCTGATTTACAAAAATAAAGTATCTAAGATCCGGGTTATTAAGTCTGTAAGGGTGTTTTAACACCTAGTGCCCTAAAACCAACTGATTTGGGAGTCACTGGCCCAAAGCTCGTTACATGGATCAAAGATTCTGCAAAAAAATATATATCTGAAGTCTGGGTAATTAAGTCCGTAGGGGTGTCTTAACACCTGGAGCCCTAAAGCCAACTGGTTTGGGAGCCACCGACCCAAAGCTCACTACATAGACGGAAGGTATTGTATATAAATAAAAAATAGAGAAAAATCAAAGAAAAAATCAGAAAAATCAGAAAATTATTCCATTGCTACAAAAAGGTGTGAAATCTGATAGAACTTTAGGACAAAAATATTACTCTCTTATCAACTGCACTTATGACTGTTGTGGGCAAAAATGAGTTGATTAATATTTTGTTGGCTGTGTATATGGAGAATGATAAAAATAATCGGAGAATTTACTTATTCGGTAAATTTAGAAACAAAACAACTAGTAACTTGGAGTAGAATTTTCACCTGATTAGTCACTAACTTTCTTTATTCTCTTTTCTCTTGTCTTTTTGCTTTTGTGTGCATTAGTTTTACTAACTTTTTACTTTTGTAAAATGTTGTGGGTATCATTGCTGTAAACCCTCACGAGACTACAACTCGTCCACTAGGGACACCTAGGGGTTTAAAGGCTTGTTGCATATGCTAAATGCAACCCTGATCCCTACGAAAGTGGCTTAGTTAAATTTTATTTTCATGTTATTTTATTTTCTGTTTTGCTCGAGGACTAGCAAAATGTTAGGTTTGAGGGGTGATGAATGGTATTTATATCACTATTTCTCACTCATTTAACCTAATGTTTTGTATTGTTTCTCGAGTTTTATGAACGTTTTGATGTGTTTTGTTGTTATTTTGCAGATAAATAAAGTTTGGAAAGCACTGGAGGCAATTTGAGGCAAAACCGGACAAAAATGCATCAACAGGAATATTTTCGTCTCTTGCGCGTCGCGACGCTGGAGCATTGCGCGCCGCGACGCCCAGCATGCGCCGGATTTGCTAAAGTGCGCCGGGTCAACGGGTCAGAATTGAGAAGTTTGACTTTGCTAACATGCGCCGTGCCACGTGTCACCATCATGAAGACTTGCTAACTTGCGCCTGCCACGTGTCATCATCCTACGGTGCCGACAATCATCATCTATGCTATCGTGCGCCTTGCCACGTGTCGACATCTCAACGGACTCGCTAAAATGCGCTGCTTGCCACGTGTCACGATCTGATGCTGCCGACAATCATCCTCAGCATGATGTAAGCAATGACGTCATGAACAGTGCCACGTCATCGGATAAGGATCTGATCTCTTAGCCGCCTCGCCACGTGTCAAGCCATCATTGTACCACGTGTCACTGTAGCTGGCGTCGCGACGCGGAACCCTTTGGCGTCGCGACGCTGGACCCCCATCCGCGCCTATAAATAGAGCTCGAGATTTCAGTTTTTGTTGTACCATTTCCTCCCACTTCTTTGATGTAGTTAGGGAGTTCTTCTCTCTCTAAGTTTCTTTTAATAAAGTTTTGTAATTTTTAATTAAGTTCTGTAATAATAATAATTTACTTTCTTTATTTTACAGTTTTTACTACTCATTATGAGGAGGTAACTTCCCTCTGCTAGGGTAAAAGGTAATTCTTTTACTATTGCTTCTTAGATTATTCTCCCATAATTATAATATATTCAAAGTTTTAAATTGACTTAATCAGGATACCGCCAGATTGGTCGGTGGGTAATAAAAATTCATATTCCGCCTTTATGGCTGGTTATTTGGTTCCGCCTTTATGACTGGTTATTTTGGTTCCGCCTTTATGGCTGGTTATTTTGGTTCCGCCTTTATGGCTGGTTTATATAAAATGATTCCGCCTTTATGGCTGGTTGTTTTTAAACTGATTAAATCAAAATACCGCCTATATGGCTGTGGTTGGTAATGTTTTGCAAAGCTTATATTATATTATGGGAGAAATCTAATTAGTATAGTAGTAGAAGTAATTCCTTTTACCTTAGCAATTTTATTTTAATTCACTTTCAGCATTTATTTATTTTACCGCATTTACCTTATGCAATTTTATTTTAAATCTTTTAAGTTTTTAGCCCTAGTTATGTGTCGTAGCTAAGTTAGTTATCTAGGGTTGTGATGAATTTCAATTAAACCGGTTTATAAGGGTTAGATTATAGTTTGGGTAATTTAAAGATTTATTTATTGAGTCTTAACCTTAAAGCCTTTTTATTAACTGGCCATTAATAAAATTGATTAGGTAAACTTAAAATGAACTAGACATAGGGATTTTAAGTTTAAGACCTTAGACTCAATAGCCCACGATCTTCCTTGAGGATAGATAACCCTTTAATAGATTTCCTTACAGGATAGGAATATATCTGTCGGGCGGGGGTAGCCATAATTGGAACTTGAACTTAATGAATCTAGGTAATTTGGTTGACATAGACATATGGTTCAATTGGGTTATACTAGGTATTTGTAATTAACCATCGGAATAGGCTTTTACATAAGTTAGTGTTCCAGGTTATTAAATTGATATATTACCCAACTATAAGATAACTACTTCATCTTTTAAATAATATTGAAATAAATCACAACCCTGGATAGTTTTTAATATTGAATTTCCTTAAAATCTACTTTTAAACAATTTTACTTACTTGTCTTTAAATTTAGAATCGTCGCCATTTCAAATCAATCAAACAATTTGTTAGATACCAGTAAACAGTTAACCTCATAAAGAAATAAGATAAGGTTTTAAGTCCTCGTGGGATCGATACTTTTTATACTACTTGAACGATACGTACGCTTGCGTTATACGTGTGTGTTTACGCCGGTCAGTATCCTAGACGAACTAAAGATGCTTTCTTAATTTATGGAGACGTGGAACTTGAGGTGACTGGGATCATCGTTGCAAGTTTCCAAACCGATAAAGACGACTGTAAGTCGCAATAAGGGTACATATTTTGTTTGAAAAACGGAACAGTGAGCTGGAAATCTTCTAAGCAAGATATTGTTGCCGATTCAACAACAAAAGCGGAATACATTACTGCGGCTGAGGCAGCAAAATAAGCATTTTGGATCTATAAAATTCCTAATTGGATTATGAGTAGTTATGTTAGCAGATGAGCTGGGCCACAGCACAGACTAAAGAATTACGGTCTCATCAATGATCCAAGTATGTATTTTGAAGGTTTCATCTGATTCGTGAGATCACACATCATGGCGATGTGAAGATCGAAAAGATCGTTTCAGATAATAACCTTACAGATCCGCTAACGAAAGTGATATCTCAGCAAAAGTTTGAGCGACCCGTACATAGTTCAGGTGTTAGACACTTGAGTGATTGGCTATAGGCCAAGTGGGAGATTGTTGGACAATTATGACCCATAGAATCACTATTTGTAAAGAACATGGTGTTCTTGTACAAATTAACTATGTGAAAAAGGAAATTGCTCTTTTATCATTTTGTAATTGGATTACATAGATATATAAATGATAAAAGTCCATATGATTACTACCAGATTAATAAGATATGAGACAGTATTAATCCACGAAAGGTTTAATAATTAAATATCCCTAGTCGTAGTATTATCGAGACAAGACATCGATAATGCAGAATAGGCTAGTATTACACGTGTGCGTGTTATGGAAGCTTAACGACATAGTTCAAATATATTTAAGTATTGGATACTTATGCAAGTGTGATATGAGGTTCTGTTAGCCGTTGGACCGGGAACAGCTTCGCTCTGGATAGACCCCTCGAAATCCCATTGGTAGTATGACTATGTGTTTATGGGAATCCGAATCAGGATAGGTGTATGTGGTCTTAACCTGAGACTTGCATCGCTAATACTTGTGACAATCATTATACTTTGGTTTTGGTCATCCGGACCTTTAATAGGTTCTGTGTACGCCTCTTCTGGGTATACTGAGAATCATAATATATTGGGTGTGATGTGAAGATGGAAGTATCACTTCAGTCATATGGAGATGATGATCACGCAGGGATACATAACTAGTACTCTTAAATGCTGCAGCTATCGGGATAGTATGACTAGGTCATGATTATCTGATTATAGACACTAGTTGCTAGTGATCCGATATATGCTTTTCACGGGGCAGACACAATTCCAACCCCAGGCCTAGCATGTGACATCCGATACTGGATCGTAATACGCAATACTTTGTATACTACGTCTGATACAGATTATATATATATTCCATGTTGAATATATTTTTGGAGAATTGGGTAAGCACGATGATTTGCTAAAATGAATTTAATAGTTAAATTGGATTTTTCTATTTAATTTATTTAATTGGGCTAAATAATATATCAGATATATTAATTGAAATTTGATTTCAATACAGAATTAAAATTGGATTTTAATTCAAGCGAACGAATTAATTGGAATTAATTCGCGAGCGACTTTCATAATAATTTTGAGAGGCATAATTATTTAATTAAATTGGATTTAATTATTTAGCGACGGAAAATTCGTTTAATCGGATTAAACGAACCCGGACCCAAAGTGTGTTGTGTAAGCCAATCAAATTTTGAATTTGAAAGTGGTGGGACCCACTTCACTTACATAACTAGTCACTATTAGTGATGGAAGTGGTTGGCATTTAAAGATATCCTTTTGTCAACTTTACACACAACTTTTAAAAACATGTTTTTGGAAAACACAAAAACAATTATTCATTTTCTCTCTTCTAAGATAAAAATTGTGAGCCTCTCTTCTCTCCATGGAATTTTTGTTGCAAAATTTCAAATTGCTAGCACATAGGGAGTCAAAAGAAGGTGATAGAGAAACTCACCCAAGAGTTTGGAACTCAAAAGGAGAGCTTGGAGCTTCTACATCCGAGGAGAAATTTCGAACTTCTCTACCGACCAATGTAAGTAATTTTCGTAACTTATCTTGTAATATTCACACAATAATCACGCTTAGAGATCATGTGGCTTGTCTAGGACACTAACAACAAGTGGATCTACAAGTGGAAGGGGCAGATGGGAAGGTTCAGACCATTAAGGCTAGGCTAGTGGTCAAAGTTATACACAGAAAGAGGGAGTCGACTACGAGAAGACTTTCTTACTATAAGCTATGCTTAAATCTATTCATACTATTATATTCATTGCCGCATATTATGACTATGAGATATGGCAAATAGATGTCAAGATAACATTCTTGAATGATAGTCTTGATGAGTGTATTTTTATAGTACAACAAAATGGATTCATTGCCCAATGTCAAGAGTAAAATGTTTGCAAGCTGCAAAGGTCCAGTTATGGACTGGAGCAAGTGTCTCGATCATGAAACATAAGGTTTGATACAGTAATCAAGTTTTATGATTTTTAGTATAATGTCGATGAACCTTATATATACAAGTGCGTCATTGACAATAAGGTGATTTTTCTTATATTGTAAGTTGATGATATTTTACTTATTAGGAATGATCTCATGAATCTTATATAAAAAAGATCCTTGTGCGATTTAGGATGTAGAATTCCAAGAAAGGTAATTTGTCCTTTCGACATGGAATTCATTTTTCGAAAGTATAGTCTCCAAAGACACCTCAAACATTTGAGGAGATAAGATATATCTCATATGCCTTTGCAATTGGTAGTTTCATGTATGTTATGTTATGCACGAGACCAGACATCTACTTTATAGTGGGAGTAGTCAGTAGATTTTAATATAACCCAAGATTAGATCATTGGGTAGCTGTGAAACAAATTCTCAAATATCTCAAATATCTTAATAGCTTGAAAACCTATGTGCTTTTATATTATGGTAAGGATATAATCCTCATAGGATATACAGATTTTGATTTTCAGACGGATGTAGATTCCTGGAAATCAACATCCAGATCAATATTCATCCTGGGTGGTGGGCTATTGTGTGGAGGAGCATAAAGCAATCTTGTATTGCTGACTCCACCAAGAAGGATGAGTATGTAGCAGCTTGTGAAGCAGCCAAGGAAGTAGTCTGGCTCCGAAAATTTTTAGGAGATCTAAAAGTTATTTCAAATATGGATAAACCGCTCACACTTTATTATGATCATAGTGGTGCAATGGCGAACTCCAAATAACCAGGAAACCATAAAAAAGGACATATATAGAAATGAAATATTATCTCATTAGGGGGATAGTGCAAATAGCATCAATAGAGAATCTGGTTGATCCATTTAAAAAACCTTGACGGCTAAATTTTTTGAAGGTGAACTAGAGGATCTAGGATTACATGACATGTCTCATTTGCTCTAGTGCAAGTGGGAGATTGTTAGGAAATATGCCCTAGAGCATCATATAACATTTAAATAAAATTATTTTGAATTAATAAACGATGTATTATTCATTCAAATTGTTTTGAATTAATTCGCATATTATAAATCATCTTGTATACTCTGATTACTTATGCATATTCAGACTTAGTGTATAAGTATCATACACAAGAGAATTTAACACTACTATAAAACTAGCTTTTAATGACGCAAAATATATAATGGTTTTAATAAAAACAATCATTTAAAATAAAAGATGATGGTTGTTATAAAAACCATCATATTTTGTTTACTATTTATGATGGTTTTTCCATAAAATTATCATAATATTTTAAATATGAGAAATAATGACGGCTATAAAACATAATTGTCATTATCGATATAGACATTTTATGAAGATTTTAAAAAAACAAATCGTCATAAATATAAACGATGACTGTTAAACATAACTGTCAATATTAATTAAGAAATTTAATGACGATTTTCAAAAAATAGTCATATATGTATGTATGTATGTATGTATGTATGTATATATATATTAATACGGGGAAAAAGACAATGGTTTTAAGATAAAAACAGTCATAAAATGTGGACTTTTTATGATGGTTATAAATAAGTATTGAGTTTCAATCAAGTCCCAAGGATCATAAATCATGCATAAACGAGTTGAATACATATCAAAGGAGGTGCGGAATAACTCACATTGATCGGTAGAGATGCAAAGAACACAAGTCTTTTCTCCTTTCATCAAGCTCGGTTTTGGGCCTTCTTGAACTGCAGTGGACTGCACGGTGGGGGCTGTTTTGATGCTCCAAAAATCGGCCATGAAAGACTCCATTGAAGCTCCAAGCTTCAAGCTTTCCAAGCTCACAAACTCACTTCCCTATCACCTTGTATTCCTCCATGAGTGTGCTAGCACTTAGATCTTGCTACAAGATCAAAAGCTTCTCCATTTTGTGTGAAAAAACCAGAAAAAATGAAGAAGAAAATCGGTCAAGGAGACCGTGAGAAGAGAGAAACCATTTTTGGCTCCATTTTGCCAAAACCGTGAATGTTGAAACAAGAGTGAGAAAAAGTGATGCCTTTTGTATTACCTTTCTTTTTTTATTTTATTTACCAAGTAAGTAAATAAAAGATATACAAAACTTTTATTAAAAAGTCAAAAGCAAAAAGCAAAAGCTTTCAATCAACTTTTCACCCATCACTTCTACTTTTACTTTAAGTCACATCACATCACTTTAATAAAGTGACATGTTGTCAAGTCACATCACTCAAAGTGACAATTGATTTGACGCATGATGTGACTAACGATTTGACGCTTGATGTGACTTGTGTGCCGCGCTCGAATTCGAAATGCGAATGCGCTCGCAATCACTCTCGGGCTCGGGTTCGCTAATTCCAAATTAACAAATTTTCCGTCGCGTCGTAATTAAATGATTACGCCTAGCGAAATCATTATTCACGTCGCTAACGAATTAATTCTAAATTAATTCGTTCGCCCGAATTAAAATCCAATTTCAATTCCGCGTCGAAATCTAATTCGATTAATATATCGAATATATTAATTTTACCGATTAATTCCAAATTAATCGTTCTCTCTCTTTAACGATATTTTATCCGAGATAAAATATCTCCGTAATTAATCCCAGATTAATTTTCTCTCTCATCGAATTAATCCCAGATTAATTAAAGTGCGAGTCATACGTCATCGGTGAATCTATAGGAAGCGACCCATGAGATCTCCGGATATGTTGGCAGTAAATACGGTCGTCGGACTATCCGAACACGTAAGTACCTCGTACTACGTTTATACCGATTTACAAGACAAGGTTGGCTTCTAGGAAAGCGTCATGCCTACCCAATTCTCCAGAAATATTCTTACAGGAATATATAGATCTGTATCAAGCGTAGTATACCGTAGTATTGTGTATATCGGCCCAGTATCGGATAGTCACGTGCTAGGGCTGGGGCTGGTTAAGTGTCTGCCCCGTCCGAAGCACATGTCGGATGTCTGGTAACTAGTCTCTATAATCAGATATTCATGACATGTCATAATATCGATTGGATGATGCGCATCACTCAAGAGCACTAGTACCGTATCCTGCGTGACATCATCTCCACTATGACTGAAGTGATACTTCGTCTTGACATCACAGCCAATACACTACGACTCTCTGATAAACCCAGAAGTGGTGTACGCAGAACCGGTTAAAGCCCTGTACCACCAAGACCAAAGTCTACCGATTATCGCAAGTATTAGCGGTGCAAGTCTCAGGTTAAGACCAAATACACCTACCCTGATGTCGGACTCCCATAGACACATAGTCATAATACCAATGGGATTCTGAGGGGTCTATCCAGAGCGAAGCTGTTTCCCGTACCATCGGTGAAACACAACCTCCTATCGCACTTGCATAAGTATCCAATACTTAAATATATGAGAACTATGCCGTCGTGCCCTCACAACGCGCACAAGTGCAATACTAGCCTATTCCGTATTATCGATGTCCTGTCTCGATAATACTCTGGCTAGGGATATTTAATGATTAATCCTTCGTGGACTGATACTGTCTCATATCATCTCAATCCAGGAACTAATTATATGGACCTCTCTTCATTTATACATCTATGGTGATCTAATCACAAATGATGAGAGTGCAATTTCCTTGTCACATAGTTAATTTGTACAAAAAACACGTGATCTGTACAAATAGTGACGCTATGGGTCATGTTATCCAACAATCTCCCACTTGGCACGTAGCCAGTCACTCGAGTGTCTAACACCCGAACTATGTACGGTTCGCTCAAATTGCTGAGAAAAGATTTTTGTCAGCGGATTTGCTTAATTATCGTCTGACGCAATTTACACGATCATCACATCGCCACGATGTATGATCCGAATGAATCAGATGATATATAATTTATAATCTGGATCGTCGATGAGACCTTTAATTCCTTAGCCTGTGCTGTGCTGACGCCTAGCTCAGCTGCTAAAAGAACTATATCTATCTAATTAGATTTATTTTCGATCCAAATGGCTTCTATTGCTGCCTCAGCTGCAGCAATAATCCGCTTTTTGTTGTTTATTCGGCAACAGTTATCTTGCTCGGAAGATTTCCAGCTCACTGTCCCAGTGTTCAAACTTTATAGTACCACAATATATTAATTGTTTGGAAACTTGCAGCAGTGATCCCAGTCACTTCAAGTTCTCCATCTCCATAGTTTAAGACACATCTTTAGTTCTCTCAGATACTAACAGATGTTCTTAATCTTCAATCCAGTGACTATCACTTGGATTGACCCGATTGTGACTCCATATGCTCGAAGCGTATGAGACACCAAATACAAGTACATTTTAAATGTACAATTTCCAGAGAGTGTTAACCAACTCCAAATCTATCCCAGTAGATCTTTATTCCTCGAATAAAGGTTGTTACTCCCCAGAATTCTACGGAGAATTTCTTATGAAAGAATATCTATGAAAGCCAAGCTTTCACCAATTGCTTTATGGGAATTTCATTGTCAGTGCCCTCTCCCACTAACCTCCTTATATACACAAGAATTATTTCGTTTTGAGTCAAATCATAAACCATTATGATTATTTCAAAACGACAGTTCCAAGAACCTAATGCTTGCATTAATCCAAACATGGATCGAATAACCCGCAAACCTTGTTTGTCGGTTATACAAAATCGTCAGGATGTTGTAAGCATCCTCCAAAAGGTTTCCTTTTCAGGAAAGCGATTTTGATCTGCAACTGACACATTTCATAAATGAAATATACAGTTATCAACAAGCATCTTCAAAATGGATTTACCATGGCAACAGGTAAAAGGTTGAACCGTTATTAACACAATGTTGATAATGATACCTTTCCGTCAAAAGCCCAGCTTTGTACATTGGTATGTTGCCTTCCATGTATGTCTTCCTTGAAGACGTTTAATGTACCAATAGGCACAATGCCTTGTGGTACAACAACTAGTATCCAAAATAGTTGTTATACATGGAATCCATTTCGGATTTATGGCACTTTGCCATAATAGGGAGTCGAAACCTCGTATCACTTCCTCAAAACGTAGTCGGTTGGTGTACCTTAAAAGATTAACATCTTTATGATGTGAGATCAGAAACCCATACCCCAGGTTGTTTTCTGACTCTATCCGATCTACTCAGTTCTTGTGTATTCGAAGATTAATGGTACAGATTCATCATTGATGAACTATTTGTATTCCATTACGGACCTTGTGCCTTGAACAGTATTACTCCGATTTTCATCGAGTATCACTATCCTCCCACTGACCACTGCATATCGGTATTCCTCTCAGGAAAAACCGCATGGTGAGCAACAATCACATTGTTCTCATGTGAGATTTACAAGTACTATACTTAAGGTTTCCCTTAGGATAACCTATATAGGCACTGTTCCAATTTGGGTCTTTCAGTTTGGTATCATCCAAACGTTATGCCTGGCATACCCAAATTATCAGGAATGAGAAACCTCGTTTCTTCCCTGTTCATATCCTATATGACATCTGTCAAACAGATTTATATGGAACCTTATTCTAAATAAGTTATTGCACTGTTAAAACTTATCCGTTGAAGGAAATGGTAGCTCAGAGCGACTCATGATTAGCCTTATCATGTCTAAAATGATTCGGTTAATCCGTTCGGATACACCGTCACTTTGACGTGTTCCGAGAGGAGTCCTCATTTGAAAGAATACTATACTCTTTCAAGTATATAAGAAACTTATTGCTTAAGTATTTTCCATTACGGTCTTACCGTGACGGTATAATACTATAGCCGATCTGTTTGTCTATTTCGTGTCGAAACTCTAAAAGTTTCCGATTTGTGTTCTTCAAAAGAAACACATAACCATAACGTGATGCCACATCCGTTTAAGGTCACGAAATATTCATGTTCACATCTAGCCTAGCTAGATATGGGCCCACTTACTTCACCATGAATAGGGCTAACAGGTCGGTGGCCCTTATCCTATACTTACCAAGTAAATAGTATTTTAGGTACTTTACCTAATAAACTAGATTCGCAGACCTTATTTGAATAGTCAAATCAGTCCTAGTACCCACTCTTCAAAAGTGTGGATATACGAGTCTCGTTAAATGTGTCCTAGACAACAATGCCACAAATAAGTCTCTATTGATCAAATCAATTTGAGCTATTTATTTGTAATTTATATGTTTGAGATTTTATTTATATTCAAAATATAAATTCTGTTATTTACATCTAATATATTTATCTCAGTATCATCTTATATAATAAAACACTTAGTGTTCTATAAAAAAGGTTTTATCCGCAACGGATTAAACACTGATATAGAGATAATGTCTCTAGTCAAACTAGTTACATTATAACAGTTCCTAATTTAAGTATATACCCAAAGGGTAGTTCCTAAACTTAGGTATCTACGGTCGAAACAGCGACTTTCGTCCCGTTTCCGATTCACAGAGAAATCTCGGCTTGAAGTCAGTATCCTGCTCAAAGCAGATTCTGAACATCAATACATATATTCTATGTACCACACTAAGTATTTAAAATCTAATTTCAATACTAGCTGTGAACATAACTAAGACAAACATTTTCAAAGTAAGAGCCTTGCCCTTTCTTTAATTCCTTCGTGTCTGCCATATCCAAATGGTAGTCACTTTGGGATATGTCAATTATCCTTTCAATATTTCACAAACCTTTGGCCAAGCCTTGGGTTTCGGAATATCGAAACGATGTGCACCTCGTGCTACATGCCCAATTGCAAACTTTGACTTTATCTCATCTAGAATAGTCAATTAATTCTCCAAGAATTATAAATTGCAATTTTAATACTTCTTAAATCTAAAATTAGATTTATGACAAGTATATTAATTAAGCATTAAAGTCATCATCACATAAATCTTCCAAAGACTTTATGCTCTACTTATTTTGCTTAATTTTGGGCTTAAGGTATAATAAGTTTTTTATCAAATAAAGTAACCTATTATTTATTCCCAATTTGAAAATTAAATCATTTACATATTTTAATCCCAGATTATATTTTAAATATCCAACTTTTCAATTTTATCTTGATTACAATAGTCCAACTACTTAATCAACGATTAGTGGTACTATATATATTATAATGATTATAATAGTCCAACTATATAATCAAATATAATCCAAATAATTAACCTCAATTACATTGATTACTATAATCCAATTATAAAATCAACTGTAAAGTGAAATTAATTAATTCAAATATATTTATTAATATAATCCAATTATATATAATCAAGTATAATACAGTCCAACTGTTATTAAAACAACAATTTAAATATTAGTCCAACTAACATTTAATATTACGACGAAATAATTTGAATGAGCGCGTATGGCGAGTAATTGAACGAATATTGCAAATTCAATTCTTGCCTCCCACTATTTTTCGTCGAGCCTCCAACCCTCTGTCGAGTACTCGGGAAACCGTGTTTCCTAGTGGGCTAGGATCCCGTTAAATATCACACAATCTTGACTTTGGCCAACAAATTGTATGATAATTAACTAGGTAGATCTCTAAGATCAATTGGATCTCATCCAACTCCTAGATCCAGTAGGTGGACATCTAAGTCCCAAACATATATCTTAAATATGCCTATACATCGAATGTATACCCTAACCTTTTTCCTCTGAATCAACTAGGCCTTGGCTTTGGCACAACAAACCTAGTGATCCCAGTCAAGCGCGGACCCATTGACATGGAAGCTTCGTAATCAATGTCAATGGACAAGAAGTGGTCTTGACTTTGGCCAACAAACCACAAGTTGGACACGACACCGATATGGAACAAAGCATCGTGATTAAAACACATCTTTGACGGACAAGGGCTTGACTTTGGCCAACAACCCTGCCAATCTCGGATCTTGAGTAAGAATCACTCAATGGAAGGAAAATAACGCTTGATATTTAACGAGGGTTTTTCGCGTGCAAATTGGCAACCAATTTATTATCTTTGTTAAGGTCTCATCATCATACACCCTTAAACATGCATTCTAAACACATAATAAAGCGCATATGATAAAATAATAATGATATGCGGATGGATATTTTACACATTGATCATAGATCAAATCTCTCACTTTCTCTCTCCCGCTAGCACAAATATTTCTTCTACCCGTTACACTACACTTCTAAGAAACCTCATTTACATTTATGGGAATAGGTGAGAAGAGAATACAAAGAATAGGAGGTGATAAGGCTGGACACGCAGGTCCAATTAATAAATCAAATTTATTACAACAATTTCTAAAATGCCCCACCCTTCTAATATCCATCCGATATACATTATTCAAACATCACAACCATGTATTCATACAAGCATGTTATCAATCAATCTAATCAATTAATTAATCTGATAATTAGTGATCATCCAATGTTCAAACAAAGATTTGATTTTGTTCGAGTCAAACTCGTATTGCGAACACGTACTCAAAGTACGATTTCTACGAATTAAATTAAATTACATAATTAAATCCAATTTAATACGCATTTAATTATAATTCATTATTTAATTCCAAATTAAATATTACACTTTATAAAATAAACCTTTACGACTTAAATTCCAAATTTAATCGTTACGGGTCTCAAAGCCCGATTAATATCCAATATTAATTTAATTAAAGTCCAATGGGCTTTTAATTAATTTCTTGAGGCGTGGAATTTTGGTCAACTCGGGTCAAACCCACAACGAAAGTCCAATCCGGGAGTTACCCCATAAGCCCATAAATTAATTTAGGCCCATTAGGCCCAATTAAACGTTAAAGGTTCATTAGTCGCATTTGGGCATTTTGGAAGCGGTTTTGGGCCTAATTGGATCCAACCAATTTTGGCCTAAACCAACTTTGTACAACAAAGTCCAATAAACCCAATAACAACTTAAAGAGGCCCAAATCCAATTTTAAGCCCAATAATTTAATTTCAAAAATTCCAAATTTCCCAATTAAATTACCTAAAGTGTATAACATTATTAATTACCCAAATCAAAGTTTCCAAAACATCAAATTTGTCCAATTAATCATGCTTAACATCAATGAATCATGTCCAACATGATTTGATCAAAATCAAACCCAATTTCATGCTTCAAGTGTCTCGGCCAAAGAGGGAAATTATGCCCAAATCAAATTCAATCCAATTGAACCAAATTAAACATAAATTCAATATCCCCAAATGATTTGCAAGTCATCCAATGAACAAAAAATCAAAAATCCAAGACAATATTAGGGTTCATATTTTCGGCCATCACAAGCAAATTGGGGAAAATTGTTCCAAACACTTTTTCATCAAATTGATCCAATCAATCCTCAATTAAACATACTTTAAGCATTCTAAATCATCCAATTTCATTAAACATGCTCAAAATCAAGTTTACCCAAATTAAAGTTTTGGCCAACAATAAGCAAATTGGGGAAAATCAATCCAATTAATTTTTCTTCAAATTGATTACATATAACTCTAAGTTATTCATATACAAACATTCTTAGACAAACAATTTGTAAAAATCATGCTTAAATCAAAAAGCCCCAAATTTTGCTCAAGAACCCTAAAAACGTTTTATGCACAAATGGCTCAAGATACCATTATTGAGTTTCAATCAAGTCCCAAGGATCATAAATCATGCATAAACGAGTTGAATACATATCAAATGAGGTGCGGAATAACTCACATTGATTGGTAGAGATGCAAAGAACACAAGTATTTTCTCCTTTCATCAAGCTCGGTTTTGGGCCTTCTTGAACTGCAGTGGACTGCACGGTGGGGGCTGTTTTGATGCTCCAAAAATCGGCCATGAAAGACTCCATTGAAGCTCCAATCTTCAAGCTTTCCAAGCTCACAAACTCACTTCCCTATCACCTTTGTATTCCTCCATGAGTGTGCTAGCACTTAGATCTTGCTACAAGATCAAAAGCTTCTCCATTTTGTGTGAAAAACCAGAAAAAATGAAGAAGAAAATCGGTCAAGGAGACCGTGAGAAGAGAGAAACCATTTTTGGCTCCATTTTGCCAAAACCGTGAATGTTGAAACAAGAGAGAGAAAAAGTGATGTCTTTTTGTATTACCTTTCTTTTTTTTTATTTTATTTACCAAGTAAGTAAATAAAAGATATACAAAACTTTTATTAAAAAGTCAAAAGCAAAAAGCAAAAGCTTTCAATCAACTTTTCACCCATCACTTCTACTTTTACTTTAAGTCACATCACATCACTTTAATAAAGTGACATGTTGTCAAGTCACATCACTCAAAGTGACAATTGATTTGACGCATGATGTGACTAACGATTTGACGCTTGATGTGACTTGCGTGCCGCGCTCGAATTCGAAATGCGAATGCGCTCGCAATCACTCTCGGGCTCGGGTTCGCTAATTCCAAATTAACGAATTTTCCGTCGCGTCGTAATTAAATGATTACGCCTAGCGAAATCATTATTCACGTCGCTAACGAATTAATTCTAAATTAATTCGTTCGCCCGAATTAAAATCCAATTTCAATTTCGCGTCGAAATCTAATTTCGATTAATATATCGAATATATTAATTTTACCGATTAATTCAAATTAATCGTTCTCTCTCTTTAATGATATTTTATCCGAGATAAAATATCTCCGTAATTAATCCCAGATTAATTTTCTCTCTCATCGAATTAATCCCAGATTAATTAAAGTGCGAGTCATACGTCATCGGTGAATCTTCAGGAAGCGACCCATGAGATCTCCGGATATGTTGGCAGTAAAATACGGTCGTCGGACTATCCGAACACGTAAGTACCTCGTACTACGTTTATACCGATTTACAAGACAAGGTTGGCTTCTAGCAAAGCGCCATGCCTACCCAATTCTCCAGAAATATTCTTACATGAATATATAGACCTGTATCAAGTATTGTGTATATCGGCCCAGTATCGGATAGTCACGTGCTAGGGCTGGGGCTGGATAAGTGTCTGCCCCGTCCGAAGCACATGTCGGATGTCTGGTAACTAGTCTCTATAATCAGATATTCATGACATGGTCATAATATCATGATTGGATGCGCATCACTCAAGAGCACTAGTACCGTATCCTGCGTGACATCATCTCCACTATGACTGAAGTGATACTTCCGTCTTGACATCACACCCAATACACTACGACTCTCTGATAAACCCAGAAGTGGTGTACGCAGAACCGGTTAAAGCCCTGTACCACCAAGACCAAAGTCTACCGATTATCAAAAGTATTAGCGGTGCAAGTCTCAGGTTAAGACCAAATACACCTACCCTGATGTCGGACTCCCATAGACACATAGTCATAATACCAATGGGATTCCGAGGGGTCTATCCAGAGCGAAGCTGTTTCCCATACCATCGGTGAAACACAACCTCCTATCGCACTTGTATAAGTATCCAATACTTAAATATATGAGAACTATGTCGTCGTGCCCTCACAACGCGCACAAGTGCAATACTAGCCTATTCCGCATTATCGATGTCCTGTCTCGATAATACTCCGGCTAGGGATATTTAATGATTAATCCTTCGTGGACTGATACTGTCTCATATCATCTCAATCCAGGAACTAATCATATGGACCTCTCTTCATTTATATATCTATGGTGATCTAATCACAAATGATGAGAGTGCAATTTCCTTGTCACATAGTTAATTTGTACAACAACACCGTGATCTGTACAAATAGTGACGCTATGGGTCATGTTATCCAACAATAAGAACCGTCATAACTAAAGTCAACTTTTTATGACGGTCTTTACATAAGAACCGTCATGAAAAATTGACTTTTTGCAATGAAACGATTACTGTTATTATCTAATAATCGTCATCTTTTCACTATTATATAGAACAACCTAAAACACAAAATTTTGGTGCCGATAATTAACACGCTACATATAAAATACAAGCCAACCATTTTCACCAATACAACTGAGATACTTTAATTAGATTTTGGTGTAATAAGCCTTTAATTATACAATTTTGGTTTATTGTATTTAACTATTTATGAATGGATTTAACAATAAAATGGTGAAAGAAGCTTTAGGTGTGGTTATTAAACAAACCGACATTATTTTTGAAATGAAAAGATAATGGTTATTACCTAATAATGTCATCTTTTAACTATTATATATGTCCGTGAACAACCTCAAAACATAAAATTAAATCTCTGACACAAAAAAAAAATCACAAAATAAGAACACTTAAAAGTCCACTTTTTAGGAAATAATAATAATAACTTATAATAATATATTAATTATAAATATCTAATGATACTTATATGCATTACAAACATACTCACGCGCGCACACACAGAGCTTGGTGGTAACTATGCTACACCTTTCAACCTTGAACTAAAGAGTTCAAGTTATACCAATTGTATCAATTTGTATAATTAAATATGGATTATGTAGACATAGATATGGTTCATCTTTGGGTGATATTAGGGTTTAGGTGTGCACCCACGCATGGTTTATTTAGGAGGGGTCAATGGTAGGCCCCACAATATATATTTTTTAATACAATGAAATAGTTAATGGTTTTAAGATATGAATTATCATAAAAGTATACTTTTTATGACAATTTTACATAAGAACCGTCATAAACAAATCGACATTTTATGATGGTCTTAACATAATAACCTTCATAAAAAGTCCACTTTTTATGATGGTTATGATGAAAAAGTCGTCATAAAAATGCAAAACTTTTTATGATCCTGTATAACATGATGGTTCAAAAATCATCATAAAAAACCATTTAAAACCGTATAAAAAGTGTACTTTGTAGTAGTTTAAGTCTGGAATTAGCAATCTAAATAGTCCATACATAGTAGACAAAACGGGTACTTTATTTATGGATTATCTATAGTTGCGGTCCATTCTGTAAATGTATGACGATCTTGATCCGAAATCGTTCATATGGTGACATGGGAATGTAGGCATCTTATATGATGTAATCATATAGGATTGGACCCAGATAAAAATGAATTTCTTATAATATCTGTTAAATAAAGAAATTCATAGTAGTCTACTAGATGGTCATATATGAATTGATATAAACCTTGAGTGTACTACGAACTCCATCACAACAAGGTATGTCTTTTAATTTACATAGGTGAGAATGGTGTAGTATTACCGATCAATAATTTCGTACTTTAAGGGGCATGATTGTAACACCCTGGTCATTATGGTGTAAATTCTGATGGCCACTTTGACATGTGTGATGTGTTATGTACTATAAAATCACGTATGAGAGTGTTGGTACTCGTGAAATTATTTTTCGGACATTCGGCAAAGCATTTGCAGTTTCAGTACGTAATTATTTTCTTGTCGTGTATTGGACACTCTTTGGTTTTTCGGCCATAACTTGGGCTACCGATGTATGATTTTAGTGATATTTATATGATAAAAAATCTAAGACGAAGATGTACAATTTTCATGTTGAACTTTTCCCAAATTCATATCAGATTTAAGTCAAAATTTATGTTTTTTGACTGTATAATACAGTGACATGGATACTATTCATTTGAACATGTGCCTAAAATAAATTATTATTTAAATAAAAAAAATCATCCTCTTTTGTATATAAAAATCAGATACCATTTTCTTTCTTCTCCGTGCTTCTCACGACTACTAGACCAAAAACACCAAAATTCTTCCTTATTTATTCGAGATGGGAATGTTTGCCTCAATAATGATTTTTTTGTGATTCTTCAAGATTTATTACTATTTTTGAATTCTAACATGAGTGACCAACCCTCACTTTTGAACCTTAGGTTGATTTTTGTTTGATTTGACATGATTATGTATAATATAGTGCTTGTTTATGCCTTTAGTGATATAGTCTGGATTTATCATGTATTTCTTTGAATTCTTTCAATTTACTTTGTGTTTGTGTTTGGCCGAGAATGATGATGGACGGTGAATTTATCTTAAGGCTGTTGTGGTTTGAAGAAAGTGTAGATCATTTAAGATTTTACTTAAAGTGAATATTTTTGTGGTCTTCAACATATGGCCTTGGCCGAATCACATAGGTGAAGAGGGTTTTGTTTTTGTGTGTTGGTAATGTTTTTAAGCAAGGTAAATAGTGCCTTATGTGATAGTAAAATGATAAATTTGGAGGAACATCATGCAATGCCTTAAAGTAATGTGGCCGAATAGATATATGTAAGGTAGATTATTGTTGTCTTGTGTTGAATGATTGGTAAGCTTGAAGTAAAAGTTAAATATGATGATGATTTGAGTCATGTGCAAATAGTTAGAGTGATGAACTAAATGTAGTATTGGTGACCATAGTGTGAAGTTATACATGGAGCACCATGGCCGAATGGGTACTTATATTGGGGGCATGATATGGTTGTGTGATAATGGTGATGTTAAGTAATGTTGATAAGCCTCATGTTGATTTAGAAGTAATGTGAGGAGAATGCGGTGCCAGGGCTGAATATATGGATGTATATAAGTCACGGTGTGTATGTATTTTTTGTGGCATTGTGAGTGAATATTTAATGACTAGTTAATGTTAGAGGTGTTAGTGGGGAATTGAATTAGAGGACGGGCATGTGTGCTTGTGGGCATGTAGTGATCATGGTAGTTATAGCTAGTTTTGGGTGAAATAATTAGAAGTGTAACTAATGCCTAGAGTTGAAGTGGGTGATGTGGTTAATAATGTATCATGATACATTATGTTATAAGTATTGGCCTAAGGAATGTTTATTGAAAGTTAAACGTACAATGCTTGATGGAAGATGAATCTAGTTAAATATTGAGAATGTTATATAATAATGTTAGAAGAGTTGTCGTTGAATGGAAATATCACGATGTGTGTCTGAGTCATTTAGAGCTTAACAAAGAATGGTGTCACGAACACCTTAGAAAGCTAGGAATATACCATGCACTTCCACGTCATTATAAGTTCATGCAGTATTCATATATGTAACTAAGTTCTTAGGTATTCAAGCATGCTAATCTCACTTCCATTCTATGCTCTTAGATCTTATATAGGGAGTTTAATCAAGATCCATGTGACAGCTCCAACTATATGGATTATTTCCAGCACTGTGAGTGAAAGCTAATCTTTTCATGTTTTCTGAATGTTTTATGGTTTATTGATTAAGTTTTTAGCTTTCAGATATGATTAGTTTTACAAGACTGAATTTAGTTTTATTCTTATGCCATCAGTCATGTTTTCATGCTTTGTAAATCAGTTTGATGTAATATTATCAAATTATGACAGTTTTATGAATTTCAAGATTATGTTTGTAAGTTTATTATGCTTTATGACCATGATTTCACAAGTTTCAGACATAAGATTTTGAATAATGTTAAGTTTTAAGTAAGTTAGTATTTAAAGATTTTCAAACCATCAGTATCTAATTGTCCCCTTATGTTCAATGTCCCGGGTTCATTCACGTTTCCTCATGGGGAACGATCACCCCCATAGGCCCAGCAACATGTTTAGTATTGAACTTTCTCTGCCTACGCGGTGCCAGGTCCCACTAGGTAGATTTCAACCCCCAGGGCCCCGACACTGGTAAGATATTTCCATGACAACAGGTTTTGTAAACATATTTTCATGACTCTTTATGTATCTCAGTTTACTGTGATTTTGAATATAAGAATATTTCTGACACTTTAAGTTTTTATTTAAATTAAAATATATTTTATTATTTTCACTTTAGTGTTCACTCACCAGTTCCTTAAAAATATCTGACCCCCCCACAATTTACATTGTGTTAGCAGGTTTTATTGATGTTGAGTTATTAATGACATGAATATTACATAGTTAGGGTAAATCCAAACCTCCAAGGGTTTGGGTTGGCCATAGCCACGGGTATGGGTGGTTAGGTATAATGATGTATAATTTCATGTTATAGGGAAATACATTAATTTAGAGTTATGTCACTAATGTCTTTCTAACATGTCACAAGTAAGTCACGTCATCTTTCTCATGCTCATAGTTTGGGTTTTATAGTCATGCCATGTATCAGGTTCACAATTATAGTACATGTGTATAGTTACAATTTTATAATCACAATAGCATTTTATAGTTTTCAAGTTATATTTTAGTTTTCAGCGCATGTATTGGGTTTTCAGATTATATTTTTGTTTACGGATCACGTCATTATTTTCATGTTTATATTTTCCCATTTACGTTAACGGATCATGCTTATAATTTAAGTTTTCATGTATAGTTATACTTGCTATCTACGTTTTCAGTTTCTGACTTACCAGTTATAGTTTTTGTTTTTGGTTTCAAATTATGCTTTCATGTGACATGTTTATACAATTTTTTAGCTTATGTTTTGAAGTGTCACATTTATGGTTTACGTTTTCATGATTACATGTTTTCAGTTTATGTTTTCAATCTACATGTCATGTTTATCAGTATGCACGTCAAGTTTTCAGTTCACTTTTTCACATTATATGTTTTTCAATTAATGATTTTTTCCATGAAATTTAGTTTATTCTTTCAATAAATGTTTTACAAGTTCAAGTATGAGAATGTTTCAAACCACCTATGTAGTATTGTCCCCTCAGTTTAGTATTCCCTCTGGGTGTTCTCACGTTGCCTCATGGGACACTAATCACCCCCATAGTCATGTTCATGTTCCTCTGCTTACGTGGTAACATGTCCCGTAAAGTAGGTCTCACACCCTCAGGTTACGATACTGGTGTGATTTTTCAAGAAACTCAATTTACAATCATGTTTACAGTTTATTAGTTTATGATTATGATTTCATTTCATGAATACGGATTCAAATCACGTTTATGTTTTCAAGTTTAAGTTACATTTTCAGTACAAATTTACGTGTTCAAGTTCATGTTCATGATTTTACATTTTATAGCCACGTTTTCATATCACAGTTGCAGACATGTTTATACATTCAGTCATGTTTTCAACCATGATTTGGATTCATGATAAGCTTATAGTCTTTCAGTCACGTTATAGTTATCAGTTTCATAATTAGTTCATGTCAAGGTCTAGGTCATGACATGTTTTCTGTTTTATGTCATTTTCATGATATCATGTTTCAGTGTTTAGCTATGTCATGAGTTCTCAGATCATGATACATTTTCATGTATCATGCATGAATTACTTCATGATTCACGTTCCAAGTTTGATGTAGGTATTCATTTAATTACATTTATGGTAATGCGTAAATTTTCACTTTTATGTTCATTTACTAAGTCATTCGTTTGACTTACTTTGTTCACTTTTAGTTTTGTAGGCATTACATCTTCAGGAATTATGAGGATGAGCTTGGAGAAGATAGAAGTAACATCAGTCTTATAAGTCTATCCTGATTTTCTAGTGTTATGATGTATGGTATGGTTAAAAAATAAAAAGAGAAAGTCTCGAAAGACAGAAATTAAACAACCTATAACCCATAAGCGTGAAGCTACCCATGGGCGAGTGTTAGGACCACCATGAGGAGAAATGATACCTTAAAAGGTAGGTGTGTTGAAAAAAAAAAAAAGAAAAGAAAAGTCGAAAAAATAGAAAGAAGAAAATGAAAAAAAAATCATACCATACTGAGCACAGAAAGGCAAATACATATCGCATTTGAGATATCTAGGTTGGTTTGACCCATCGGATCCCAATTTTTAAAAGAAATCATTTAGTTGGCTTACCTAGGAATCAAGCTGTGAATAAACCTTTACACCGACACACTGTGAGTCTAGCTTAGATGATTTATTCAAGGACTTGAATTCGAGTTGCATGAAGTACTTTGACAGTTCTCTGATTTCATTCCTATGCATTATTTGAGGACAATAATATGTCTAACTATTGGGACTATTTTCATTTGGTTATTTTTGCATGATTGCATGTTTTTAAATGACGTTTGTGGGTGTCGCCACTGTAAGCGCTCACGAGACTATAATTCGTCCACTAGGGCCACTTAGGGGTTTAAAGGCTTGTTGCATACGCTAAATACAATCGTGATCCCTACGAAAGTGGCTTAGATAGTTTTTATTTATTTTTCATTTAGTTAGTTCTTATTTTCTTTTTGCACTTGAATTGCTAGGGACTAGCAATAAGTTGGTTGGGGGTTGTGATAAGTGCATGAAAATATACTTTGAACATCACTAATTCGGTTTTATTATCATTTGTTTAATCTTAATTATAGTTTATTTTGTGCTTTGTTATTAGGAAGCAATGGAATATGGATATTGGAGTAATTGTACGTGTTTCGGGACCTTACGGATGTATCGGAATCATGCAGGAAACGATCAGAAATGCATGAGTCATATGTTGGACAATTATGACCTATAGCGTCACTATTTGTAAAAGGCATTGTGGTTTTTGTACAAATTAACTATGTGACAATGGAAATTGCATTTTATCATTTTGTAATTAGATTACTCGTATATATATAAATGATAAAAGTCCTTATGATTAGTTCCGGATTATAAGATATGAGACACTATCAATCCACAATGGTTTAATCCTTAAATATCCCTAGTCGTAGTATTATAGAGACTGGACATCGATAATGCGGAATAGACTAGTATTTCACTTGTGCGTGTTATGGAAGCGTAACAGCATAGTTCTCATATATTTAAGAATTGGATACTTATGCAAGTGTGATAGGAGGTTGTGTTTACCGATGGTACGGAAACAGCTTCGCTCTAGATAGACCCCGCGGAATCCCATTGGTAGTATGACTATGTGTCTATGGGAATCCGCTTCAAGGTAGGTGTATTTGGTCTTAACCTGAGACTTGCATCGCTAGTACTTGCGACAATCAATACGCTTTGGTTTTGGTCGTCCGGGACTTTAACAGGTTCTGTGTACGCCTCTTCTAGGTTTATTGAGAATCGTAGTGGATTGGGTGTGATGTCAAGACGGAAGTATCACTTCAGTCATATGGAGATGATGATCATGCATGGATACATAACCGGTTCTCTATTATGTTGCAACTATCGGGATAATATGACAAGGTCATGATTATCCGATTATAGAGACTAGTTACTTATGATCCGATATATGCTTCGTACGGGGTAGACATTATTCCAGCCCCAGGCCTTGCATGTGACATCAGATACTGGATCGCAATACGCAATACTATGTATACTACGCCTGACATAGATTATATATTCCTTTAAGAATATTTCTATAGAATTGGGTAGGCACGGTGCTTTACTAGAAGCCAACCATGTCTCGTAAATCAGTAAGAACGTAGTACGAGGTACGCACGTGTTCGGATAATCTGACGACCGAATTTACTGCCAACATATCAAGGGATCTCATGGCTTCCCGAAGATTCACCGATGACGTATGACTCGAACATAATTAATCTATGATTAATTACGGAGAGATTTTATCTGGGATAAAATACTATTAGAAGAGAGAAAACGATTAATTCGGAAGTAATCAATAAAATAATATATTCGATATATTAAATTAAATTAGATTTCATAACGGAATTAAAATTGGATTTTAATTCGGACGAACGAATTAATTTAGAATTAATTCGCAAGCGACGTGAATAGTAATTATGCTAGGCATAATTATTTAATTAAATTTGATTTAATTACGTCGCAACCGAAAATTCGTTAATTTGGAATTAACGAACCCGAGCCCGAAATATGTTTGCGGGCCCACTCAGATTTTGAATCAAGTGGGGCCCATAAGTCACATCACAAGTCACATCACATAGTCATTTAATCAACTTTATGTTGATGGTATTTGGTGGGTTGTCAAAGACTTGTAAAACACTCAAAGTGATGACTTGAAAGACATATACCAAATGTTGGATATTTGGTATATCATATATTTTCTTTTGAAAATTTAAAATCATCATTTCATCTCTTCTCTCCTCATTCACGGCAATAGACAAAAATTTTCTTGGCTTGGCCGAATTTATCAAAGAGAAATTGGAAGATTTGTTGCAAATTTTTCAAGAGCTAGCACTCAAAGAGATCATACAAAGGGGTTAGGGAAACATTCCCTAGAGTTTGGAATCTATCTCAAAGCTTAGAGCTTCAACACACAAATTCAAAGAGAGGATCTTGGAGCACTTCTCAAAGAGGAATTTTTGTTATCAACACATTCAACCAACCGATCTTTGTAAGTATATTTCCGCTATACTTCTTTTAGTATTCACATTATTTCATACTTGATTTGATCTTGGGATGACCTTAGAAACCCAACATCATAATCCTGTAAGTTCGGCCACGTGTCGCGACGCGCAATGGCCACGCGTCGCGACACGGAAACATTTTCCAATGTTTTTGCTTAGTTCATTTTTTACGCAAATAAGGCCTCTATGGCTTCTCTATATAAACCCAAGCTCATCCAAAACCCTAGAAGGAGAAAAAGAGAGAAAAAATAGAGACGAATCACACAACAAAAAGCCACAAATATAATTTCAAAAGAGAATGACAAAGAACTTCAAGCCGATATTACATCTCTATGATCTATCAAGGTTATGTCTCTCTTCTCTATGAAGAACTAATCTCCTAGGCAAAGCTAAGGATAAACTCTTGTAATTGATTTCTTGTATTCATGTTGTTGATTTCTGAATGCTTTTTAACGTTTAATACAATTGATGTTTTATTATTCTTTATTATCTTTCTATTTATGAATCCAGAGATTGTGTTTTACCAACTTACATATAGGAATAGTCATGCTTCTTCTATGTGTGATTGGGGAACCCAATTTTGACTGGTAAAGTTATTTTATGAGTTGATCTTCTACTACAGTATTGTATGTGGGTATATTGTCGACGTTAGATAGGTCATAATGATAACTTTGTGTGTTGTTAACATAGAGAAAGTAAATCATCGATTACCTTAGAATTTAATGTATTTTGAATTGAATATCTTCCGATTATTGGTTTGGGATGTGAAACCTTCAATTGAGTAATAAAAGAAATCAATAACTAAATATAGGAAGTTGATACAAGAGGGATTCCTCATGCTTTGCTGCTTCTCTATATTGATATTTCCTTCATACTTTTCATAATCTTTACTTTATATTATCAATTCAATCTTTCTATTTAATTAAGTTTTTGCTAATGTTTTTATTTAAGTAAATTAGTTCCTTGTAACCATCTCTAAGAGGAATCGACACCGTAACTATACTGCGATAACCACAAGTACTTTTTGGGCGTAATCAGGTATTTTATCCTAATATCATTCAACTCTCCCTAAACACTTAAAAAATACCCAAAACTAATTTTTAACATCAAAACCAACATCAACACATGTTATAGAATAAAAATCAAGTTTTTCAAAATATGAAATATTTTTACAAAAATATAAATTTATTCTAAATACGCACTTGAATAAATTTTGAATCCAATACACAAACCAAATTAGAATCCCCATAAGAAATGTCTCGTGAATAATTCTAGGTCACCCAAGGTGGTCATGTGATTTTAGAATGGTAGCCATAGCTCTAAGCTTTAATTTAGAGTTCCAAACTCTAATTTTATGTTTATGTCTAACATAAATATTTTGACCTAATAACAAGAATATTGTGTTTATACTTCCAAAGCATCCTAACACAATTTATTAGCCTTATTTCAACATTAAGTTATGTGATCATGCATCCAATACATAAAAGAACATAACTTAAGAGAAGTTCAAACTTACCTAGCAAGCTTGATAGAAAGATCCAATCTTCTTCTCTTTGTTGAAATGATAGGAGAACCTCTAAGGTTTGCAAGCTTCACTCCAAGATCCAATCTTGATTCCAATGCTAGCAAGCTTCAATCCAAGATCCAATCTTGATTTCTCCTTGATGAAATGTTATAGAGACCTCACAAGCTTCTCTAAGCACTTCTTTAACTTAGGCTAATTTCTCCAATTCTTGATTGTATTTAGCTTTCTCAAGCTTTTACTTTGCTTAATTCAAACATTCCTAAAGCTTGTTATTTATAGCAACACTTAGGCAATTTTTAAATAATAAAAGTTGTAATCAACTTTTATGTGAGCTTAATCTAATTTGTCTAAATATGTATAATTAGGTTTGACTAATCTCCATTGACTATCACTTTGATTTAATCCAATTAAATCAAGACAAGGATTAGGAAAATGTTTGCCAATTTGATTTAATCCAATTAAATCAAGCCAAAACCACTGATTATTACATAGTTATAATTACCATAATATCCTCAAATGGTAGAGATAATTATGATTTTATAATTAAGCCATTGTGTAATTATTGAATTAATCAAATTAATCCAATTTATCCAATTAGGTCAAAGTAAATAATCAATGTTATCCAATAACACTTGATTATCTTAGTTGATAATTATAATATCGAATATTATCTTTTATAAAAAATAATCAGCTACCCAAGTGCTCAATGAGTACACTTCATATGTGACTCTCTAAGTTCAGACACGTTCGTCATATAAGCCTAGCTAATACGTACCTAATTCGGCCACCTCCGAATTCGTGAAGAACATGAACGACCTTTATGAACTATACAAGTTGAGGTCATCACATATATTTAACAATCCCTCCATCATAGGCTATTCTAGTTGTGCTCAGGAAACATAGAATATAACGTCAAGTTTCTGAGGCGCACATCTCATGTCGACATGTCCACGACTCTTCATAAATAATGTGATCCACCCTAGGTGATCGATTTTGGCCAAAACTTTAAGAAGCGTGACTTTACTCACATAGATACGTAAATACTTTATGGTACACATACGGGCCGACAGATCCTATCTTACTTCACACTTGAGTACTATATGCTACTCGACTCGAGGAGATTCCTATTGACGGTGGTGTGTACTTCCAACTATTAGGAATCACCTGTGAGTTATTCAGTCTTCGTCCAACCAATACCCACATGTCTATACGACCTTCCAAAGCTCACGGTACATTGGGTTAAATCATTGGAACTCCAATTCCAATATACTACATGTGATAGTCTTCTAGGTTATAGGTGTTGGACAATTATGACCCATAGCGTCACTATTTGTAAAAGACATTGTGGTTTTTGTACAAATTAACTATGTGACAATGGAAATTGCTATTTTATCATTTTGTAATTAGATTACTTGAATACAAATAAATGATAAAAGTCCATATGATTAGTACCGGATTAATAAGATATGAGACAATATTAATCCACTAAGGTTTAATCATTAAATATCCATAGTCGTAGTATTATCGAGACTGGACATCGATTATGCAGAATAGACTAGTATTACACTTGTGCGCGTTATGGAAGCGTAACGGCATAGTTCTCGTATATTTGGGTATTGGATACTCATGCAAGTGTAATAAGAGGTTTTGTTTACCGATGGTACGGAAACAGCTTCACTCTGGATAGACCCCTCGAAATCCCATTGGTAGTATGACTATGTGTCTATGGGAATCTGCTTCAAGGTAGGTGTATTTGGTCTTAACCTGAGACTTGCATCGCTAGTACTTGCGACAATCAATACGCTTTGGTTTTGGTCGTCCGGGGCTTTAGCAGGTTCAGTGTACGCCTCTTTTGGGTATATTGAGAATCGTAGTGTATTGGGTGTGATGTCAAGATGGAAGTATCACTTCAGTCATATGGAGATGATGATCATGCATGATACAGAACTGGTACTCTTGTATGCTGCAGCTATCGAGATAATATGACAAGGTCATGATTATCCGATTTTAGAGACTAGTTACCAGAGATCCGATATATGCTTCGTACGGGGCAGACACAATTCCAGCCCCAGGCCTAGCATGTGACATTCGATATTGGATCGTAATATGCAATACTACGTATGCTACGCCTGACAAAGATTACATATTCCTTTAAAGAATATTTCTGGAGAATTGGGTAGGCACGGTGCTTTGCTATAAGCCAATCATGTCTTGTAAAACGGTGAGAACGTGGTACCAGGTACGCACGTATTCGGATAGTACGATGACTGTATTTACTGCCAACATATCCAGGGATCTCTTGGGTCGCCTCCCAAAGATTCACCGATGATATTTGACTCTAACAGAATTAATCTGGGATTAATTATGAGAGAGAAAATTTATCTGGGATTAATTACGGCAAGAATTAATTTAGAATTAATTCGACTAGAAGAGAGAAAACACGATTAATTTGGAATTAATCGGAAAAGTAAATTTAATTGTTAAATTTGATTTTACTATTTAATTTATTTATTTGGGCTAAAATAATATATTAGATATATTAATTGAAATTATATTTCAATGCGGAATTAAAATTGGATTTTAATTCAAGCGAACAAATTAATTTAGAATTAATTCGTAAGCGACTTACGTAATAATATTGCGAGGCATTATTATTTAATTAAATTGGATTTAATTAAGTCACAATAGCAAATTCATTTAATTCAAAATTAAACTAATCTGGGCCCGAGTGAAGTTGAGTGTTGGATTGTCCGACTTAAATTTGGAATTTAAAGTGGGACCCACCAACTTAAATCACTTGTCATTCAAGTTGATGGAAGTGGTTGAGAGCTTTTATGATAGCTTCTCCAACACACTTTGTGTTTTGTTTTGCTTTTGAAAAATCATATACACATTTTTTGACAAGTCAACTTGTGTAACACTTTTTGTTTTAGAAACAAAATAAGCAAACAACTATTCCCTCTTCTCTCTCTAAAATGTCGAACTCCATTGTCTCTTGGGAGAGCAATTTTTCTTTCATTTTGTTCTTGCTAGCACATCAAGGAGTCAAAGCAAGATGATAGGGAAACTCACCCAAGTGTTGGAAACACTCAAGAAGACTTGGAGCTTCTACCGAAATGCATAAAAGTTTTGAAACTCATCTAATCAATGTGAGTATTTCCGCAACTCTTTTGATTTATTCACAAACAAATCACTCTTAGACGATCTTGGTATGTTCTAGGAACACTTACAATGGTATCAGAGCAATCTAAGTTTGATTTGGAATTCTAGGGTTCATGGACTTTAATTTGGGAATTTATGCTTGGAGTATGTATTTTCTTAAATTGATGGTTTGGTTGAGCTTGTATGATGTTCAATTGGATTTGTAAATTGTTGGAATTGTGAAAAATTGATAGGATTAATTTTCCCCAATTTGTATGCCTTGGCCGAATACATGACCTAGAGGACTCATGGTTATTTTTGAAATTTAACAATTAGATGTGTTAATGGCATGAAATGAATCTTATATGTTGATTTAATTAGATTGAAATCAAATTGGATGTTAATTTTGTTGCCATTACCGTGAGCTTTGTAGCATGTTATTAGATTGATTTTGCTTCGATTTGTGTTGGACATGAATTGGAAATGTAGAGCATGATTAATTGAATTAATTAGTGTTTTTGAAGCATTAGATTAATTAATTAATTATGGTCATTACACTTGAATTGAATTAATTTGTAATTTGGAATAATGAGTTAATTTAATTTATTGTATTTGTGCTTAATGGGATTAGTTGGGCCAAGTTTGGTTTAGGATAATTGGTTGGATCCAATTGGGACTAAAACCATTTCCATAAAATCCAAATATGATAATTAGGCCTTTAAAGTTTTAGCTAAGCCTAATAGGCCTAAATTGATTTTTGGCACATGGTGATTCCTAATTGGGCCTTGGCATCTTGGGTTTGACCCATAATTGCCAATGCCCATGCCTTAAGAATTAATTGAAAGTCCATTGGACTTTAATTAAATAGTATTGTATACTAATTAGACCTTTGAGACCCGTTAAGATTGAATTTGGAATCCAAGTCTAAAAGGCACTATTGAAAGTGTAATTATTTAATTTGGAATTAAATATGAATTAGTATTGGATACAATTTAAATCGGATTTAAAATTGTAGTTCGATATAATTCAAGAATACTTACTTTGAGTATTTATTCTTAAACGAGTTGGACTCGCGCAAATCAAATCGTTGTTTGAACATTGGATGGTCACTAATCAAAGATTAATTAATTGGATTAGATTGATTGATAATATCTTTGTGTGAATACTTGGATGTATTTATGAATAATGTATATCGGATGGATATTAGATGGGTGAGGGCAATTTTGGAAATTATTCTAATAAATTTAGAATTTATTAAATTGGACCTACGTGTCCAGCCTATTACCTCTTTTCTCATTGTATTTCTCTTCTCACCAATTCCCCTCAATGTAAATGAGGTTTCTTTAGAAGTATTATGTAATTGGGTAGAAGTATGAATAGTGCTAGCGAGAGAGAGGAAATGGAGAAACTTGTTCTAGGAACAAGTTTGTTGTATATTCATCCGTATATCATTATTAAATTTTTTTCGCGCCTTATTATGCTTTTAGAATGCGTGCTTAAGGGTGTATGATGAGACCTAATAAAAGATAATAAATTGGTTGCCAAATCGCGACAAAAACCCTCATTTTATATTAAGTGTTTTTCCTTCCATTGAGTGATTCTCTCTCAAGATCCAAGATTGACATTGGTTTGTTGGCCAAAGTCAAGACCTTTGTCCATCACGGATGTGTTTGAATCATGAAAGCTTTATTCCATATTGTACGCCTTAGGCAAGTTGTGATTTGTTGACCAAGTCAAGGTCATTTCTTGTTCATCGGCCTCAATTACGAAGCTTTCCCACTGTCAATGGGTCACGCTTAACTAGTTTCATTAAGCTTGTTGAGCCTAAGCCAAGGCTTAGTTGATTCAGAGGAAAAAGGTTAAGCAATATATCGGATATATTGGATATATGTTTCGGACTTGGAGGTCCACCTACTTGATCTAGGAATTGGATGAGATCCAATTGATCTTAGAGATCTACCTAGTTAAGTTTCATACAACTTGTTGGCCAAAGTCAAGGTTGTGTGTTATTTAACGAGATCCTAGCCCACTAGGAAACTAGGTTTCCCGAATACTCCACAGAGGTTTAGAGGCTCACCGAAAAATTATGGGAGGCAAATGTTAAATTTGCAATTTCGTTTAGATACTTGTCAATAAGCGCTCATTTCATTTTTCGTCATTAATTATTTAAATATAAATATATTAGTTGGACTAATATTCAATTGTTATTTTAATTGAACAGTTGGACTGTATTCAAACTACTTCATTTGTAGTTGGTTATATAATTGGATTATAGTAATCAATACATTTGAATTTAACCGATCATTTATAGTTGGTTATATAGTTAGACTATAGTAATCATTATATTCGATTGTACCTGAAATTGTTGATTGGATAGTTGGACTATTGGAATCAAGATAACTGATAGATTAGTGTTTAGGACATAATCATAGGAGAGAAATGTTTTTTACGGCTTAATTTTCAGATTGGGAATAGAACCTCAGGATAGTCCTGGGAACTGAGAAGTTATTCTATTTGATAGAGAAACCTTTCAAGCCTAAGCCCGGAGTTGAGCAAATAATAGAGCATGAGCTTTAGAAGACTCATGGTGATGAAAACTTTAGTGCTCAATCCTTTATGCTTGCCGCAAAGACTCTTTAATTTCTTCGTCAGAACTAAGGATTAGATCCTTATAGTATGATATTGAAATTGAAGGATTTTCATAGATCTATTCTTAGATCTTAGAAGTACTGATTGCAAAAGAAAACTCTTGGAGAGTTAATGGCTATGCTCAAGGAGACAGAGCCAGAGCTTGCAAAAGGGCAAGAATCGCAAGGCGCATCTTACTTCAATATCCCAGAAGGTCAAGGCTTGGCCGAAGGCTTCTAGGGATATGAAAAAAGGGCAAAGGCAAAATCGTCACAGTCTTCTGGGAAGACAAAGGACATATCCCAAGATGTCTGCCTAAACTGTGGCAAACGGGGTCACTGGAAGCGTGACTGCCGTATGGAAAAGGCAGACATGAAGGAAGTGAAGACGGACAAGGGTCCGGCTTCTGGTATATTTGTTAAAAACATGTCCACTTCTGGTTTTAAAATTGGATTTTAGATACTGGATGTGGTTCATAAATATATGTACTGATGTGCGGGATCTGCTGATTAGAATGAGACTGGCTTCAGATGAGATCGACCTATGAGTTGGAAACGGGACGAGAGTCGCTGTTTTGGTCGTAGAAACCTAAGTTTTGGAACTGCCATTTGGGCATGTACTTAAATTAGGAGACTGTTATTATATATCCAGTTTGACTAGGAACATTATCTCTCGATCTAGTTTAACTCGTTGCGGGTATACCTTTATATTCTAGAACACTAAGTGTTTTATTTATAAAGATGATATTGAGATAAGCACATTAGATGTGAATAACAGTATTTATATTTAGAATATAAATTAATCTCATACATATAACATGACAAACAAATAACTCAAACTGAATTAATCAGATGAGACTTATTTGTGGCATTAATGTCTGGGACACATTAACAAGACTCGTATATCCAAACTTTCGAAGATTGGATACTAGGACGGATTTGATTATAATTCAAATGATGTCTACGAATCTAGTTTATTAGGCAAAGTGCCTAAAACACCTTTTACTTGGAAAAAGTGCAAGTGCCACCGAACTGTTAGCCCTCGTTCATAGTGACGTATGTGGGCCCATGTCTAGCTAGGCTAGAGGTGGATATGAATACTTCGTAACCTTTACGGATGTGGCATCGCTTTAAGGTTATGTGTATCTTATGAAACACAAGTCCGAAACTTTTGAGTAATTCAAAGAGTTTCGACATGAAGTAAGAAAACAAACCGGTAAAAGTATTAAAAACATTATGGTTGGACCATAGTGTAAAATACTTAAAGATATGAGTTTCAAAATTACTTGAAAGAGTATGATATTCTTTCATAGTGGACTCCTCCCGAGACAGAAACCGAACTTTGTTGGACATGGTAAGGTTAATGATGAGTCACTCTGAGCTACCAATTTCCTTCATATGATATGCATTAAATAGTCCAATACTTATTTTGAATAAGGTTCCATGAAAATCTGTTAGACAGACTTCATATTAGATATGAACAAGAAAGAAATCGGGTTTTTCATTCCTGAAGATTTGGGAATGCTAGGCATACGATAAATGTTTGGATGGTACCAAACTATAACCCAAATCTGATAAGTGCCTATTTGTATGTTGTCATAGGGAAACCAAAGTATAGTATTTATACAACTCACAAGAGAACAATGTAATTGTTGCTCTCCATGCGGTTTTCCTAAGAGGAATTCCTATATGCAGTGGTAAGTGGAAGGAAAGTAAAACTCGATGAAAATCAGAGTAATACTGTTCCAGGCACCGAGTCCTCACGGAACACCAACATTTCATCAGGGATGAAACTGTACCAATAATCTTTGAATACACAACAACCACGTAGGTCAGAGAGATTCAGAAAACAACTTGGGAGGTATGGGTTTCTGATCTCACCTCATGTAGATATCAATCTTATTGAAGAAGACGAACCAGCTACGTATGAGGAAGTGATATAAGGTATCGACTCCTTTTATGGCAAAGTACCATGAAGTCCGAAATGGATTACATGTATACAACAAAGTTTGTGTTGGTTTCTATTAAGGTCCCAAGATAAATTATAAGCATGAAATAACATGTGAATACAATCAACGGAGGTGCGGAATACTCACAATGATCGGTTGAGTCGATGCGCTGAAAAACAAAAATAAAATTATGCCCTCCAAATTCGGCCACTGCAGTGCAGATTTGGGCTCACCATTTTCAGTTTTAATCCAAGAATTTGAAGCTCCAAACTTCGTCAAACGATTCCCGGCTCGTGGGTGGGTTCCCTATCACCTTCGTATGTCTCTTTGAGTGCTAGCTCAAGCCAATTTCGCCACAAAATTGCTCCTATTCTTCTTGCACAACTCACTGCAGTGAACAGGATAATGAACAAGAAAAATACCCAAAATGGGCGTGAATGAGGGGAGAGAATGAGAGAGATATTAGTGAGTTGGTTGGTTGGAAAAAGGTGTATATGATATACATATATTTGATTTTTAAAAAATCAAATAAATATATAATATATTTGCTTTCTCAAAGTCAAACAAGTACAAACCTTTAATTAAATCCAACAACACCTATCACTATTCACATCAACTCACATCACTTTAATAAAGTGACAAGTTGTCAAGTCACATCACTCAAGGTGACAAGTGATTTGACGCTTGACGCGACTAGCGATTTCATGCTTGATGTGACTTGCGTGCCACATTCGAATTCGAAATGTGAATGCGCTCGCAAACACTCTCAGGCTCGGGTTCGTTAATTCCGAATTAACAAATTTTCCATCGCGTCGTAATTAAATGATTACGCCTAGCGAAATCACTATTCACATCGCTAACGAATTAATTCTAAATTAATTTGTTCGCCCGAATTAAAATCTAATTTTAATTCCGCGTCGAAATCCAATTTCGTTTAATATATCAAATATATTAATTAATCGATTAATTCCAAATTAATCGTTATCTCTCTTTAATGGATATTTTATCCAGATAAAATATCTCCGTAATTAATCACAGATTAATTTTCTCTCTCATCGAATTAATCCCAGATTAATTAAAGTGCGAGTCATACGTCATCGGTGAATCTTTGGGAAGCGACCCATGAGATCCCCGGATATGTTGGCAGTAAATACGGTTATCGGACTATCGGAATACGTATGTACCAAGTACTACGTTTTACCGATTTACAAGACAAGGTTGGCTTCTAGCAAAGCGCCATACCTACCCAATTCTCCGAAAATATCCTTATAGGAATATATAGATCTGTATCAGGCGTAGTATACATAGTATAATGCATATCGATCCAGTATCAGATGTCACGTGTTAGGCCTGGGGCTGGAATAGTGTCTGCCCCGTACGAAGCACATGTCGGATGTCTGGTAACTAGTCTCTATAATCGGATATACATGACCTTGTCATAATATCCCGATGGCTGCAGCACTTAAGAGTACTAATATTGTATCCTACGTGACATCATCTCAATTATGACTGGAGTGAGTGACACTTTCGTCTTGACATCACACCCAATACTCTTTGATTCTCAATATACCCAGCATTGGCGTACACAGAACCTGTTAAAGCCCTGGACGACCGCAACTAGAGTATATCGATTGTCGCAAGTATTAGAGGTGCAAGTCTCAGGTTAAGACCAAATACACCTACCCTGATGTCGGACTTCCATAGACACATAGTCATACTACCAATGGAATTCCGATGGGGTCTATCCAGAGCGAAGCTGTTTCCCGTACCATTGGTAAAACACAACCTCCTATTACACTTGCATGAGTATCTTATACCCAAATATATGAGAACTATGCCGTTGTGCCCTCACAAACGCGCACAAGTGTAATACTAGTCTTTTACGTATTTATCGATGTCCAATCTCGATAATACTCTGAATAGGGATATTTAATGATTTATCCTTCGTGGACTGATATTGTCTCATATCATTCTCGTTCCATGAACAAATCATAGGGACCTCCTATCATTTATACATCTAGGTGATCTAATCACAAATGATAAGAGTGCAATCTCTTTTGTCACATAGTTAATTTGTACAACAACACCATGATTGTACAAATAGTGACGCTATGGGTCATTATTGTCCAACAATCTCCCACTTGGCCTATAGCCAGTCACTCGTGTGCTTGACACCCGAACTATGTACGGTTGGCTCAAACTGCTGAGAAAAGCTTTCGTCAGCGGATTTGCATGATTATCGTCTGATGCGATTTATTCGATCATCACATCGCCACGATGTATGATCCGAACGAATCAGATGAATAGTCGAAGTATATATCTGGATCGTTGATGAGACCATTAATTCTTTAGCCTGTGCTCGAGCCTAGCTCAGCTGCTAACGAATTATATCTAATCTAATTAGATTTATTTATCGACCTAGAAGGCTTCTATTGCCGCTTCAGCTGCAGCAATTAACCCGCATTTGTTGTTTATTCGGTAACAGTATCTTACTTGGAAGATTTCCAGCTCACTGTACCGTTATTCAAACTGTATAGTACCGTTTGCGACTTAAAGTCATCTTTATCGGTTAAGGAAACTTGCTACAGTGATCCCAGTCACTCAAGTTCTCCTTCTCCACAGATTAAGACAGCATCCTTAGTTCTCTAAGATATTAAAGGATGTTCTTAACATCAATCCAGTGACTATCACTCGGATTGGCATGTTTGTGACTTCATATGCTCAAAGCGTATGAGACACCAGGTAGCGTACATTTTCCAATGTACGATTCCATGGAGAGTTTTCGAAAGCCAAGCTTTCGCCGATTGTATTATGGGAATATCATTTCCAAGAAATGACATTATCATTATTTATAGGACAGCCACTGTCAGTGCGCTCCCACTAACCTCCTTATATACACAAGAATCATTTCGTTTTGAATTAAATCATAAACTATTATGATTACATCAAAACGGTAATTCCAAGAACCTATGCTTGCTTCAATCCAAACATGGATCGAATAACCCGCAAACCTTGTTTGCTAGTTTTGGTACGACAAAACCAACAGGATGTTATAAACATCTCCAAAAGGTTTCATTTTCAGGAAAGCGATTTTCCCGTTAAGCTGACATATTTCATAAATGAAACATGCAGTGTTAGCAAGTATTATTCAAATGGATTTACCGTGGCAACAGGTAAAAGTTTGAATCATAGTCAACACAATGTTGATAAAAATACCTTCCGCTAAAAGCTTAGCTCTATACGTTGGTATGTTGCCATCAATGTATGTATTCCTTGAAGACTTATACAGTACCAATAGGCACAATGCCTTGTGATACATCAACTAGTGTCCAAACATAGTTGATATACATGGAATCCATTTCGGACTCATGACACTTTGTCATAATAGGGAGTCGATACCTTGTATCACTTCCTCATACGTAGTCAGTTGGTATACCTCAATAAGATATAGACATCTTTATGAGGTGAGATCAGAAACCCATACCCCAGGTTATTTTCTGACTCTCTCCGACATATGCGGTTCTTGTGTATTCGAAGATTAATAGTATAGTTTCATCATTGATGAACTATTTATATTCCATTAAGGAATGGTGCCTTGAATAGTATTACTACGATTTTCATAGAGTTTACTATCCTCCCACTTACCACTGCATATCGGTATTCCTCTTAGGAAAACCGCATGGCGAGCAACAATCTAATTATTCTCAAGTGAGTTGTATAAGTACTATACTTATGGTATCCCTAGGATAACCTACAATTGGCACTTATCCAATTTGGGTTTTAGTTTGGTATCATCCAAACATATGCCTAGCATACCCAAATATTCAGGAATGTGAAACCCGGTTTCTTTCCCGTTCATATCTAATATGAAATCTGTCAAACAGATTTTTATGGAACCTTATTCTAAATAAGTTCTTGCACTGTTTAAAGCTTATCCGTTGAAGGAAATGGTAGCTCAGAGCAACTCATGATTAGTCTTATCATGTCTAACACAATTCGGTTAATCCGTTCGGACACACCGTCAAAATGATGTGTTCGGGAGGAGTCCTCATTTGAAAGAATATTATACTCTTTCAATTATATAAGAAACTTATTGCTTAAGTATTTTCCATTATGGTCTTACCGTGACGGTATAATACTATAGCTTATCTGTTTGTCTATTTCGTGTCGAAACTCTAAAAGTTTCTGATTTGTGTTCTTCAAAGAGACACATAACCATTACGTGATGCCATATCCGTAAGGTCACGAAATATTCATATCCACATCTAGCCTAGCTAGACATGGGCCCACTTGCTTCACTATGAACTAGGGCTAACAGATTGGTGGCATTTGCACTTTTACCAAGTAAACAGTGTTTTATGGCATTTTGCCCAATAAACTAGATTCGTAGACTTTATTTGAATGGAATCAAATTAGTCCTAGTACCCACTCTTCAAAAGTGTGGATATACGATTCTTGTTTTAGTTGTGTCCCAGATAACAATGCTACAATTGGTTTCTTCTGATCAAATCAGTTTGAGCTGTTTGTTTGTCATGTAATATATTTGAGATTTATTTATATTCAAAATATAAATTCTGTTATTCACATCTAATGTGTTTATCTCAATATGATCCTTATATAATAAAATACTTTAGTGCTCTAGAATATAAAGGTTCACCCGCAGCGGGTTAAACACTGATATAAAGATAATATATCTAGTCAAACTAGTTACATTATAACAGTTTCCAAATTTAGGTACACACCCGAAGGGTAGTTCCTAAACTTAGGTATCTACGGTTAAAACAGCGACTTTCATCCCATTTCCAAATCGCAGATTAATCTCAATTGAAGTCAGTATCCTGTTCAAAACAGATTCTGAACATCAATATATATTTATGTACCACACTAAGTATTTAAAATCCAATTTAATACTAGTAGTGAACATAAATATGACAACCATATTTGAAGTCAGAGCCTTGCTCGTCTTCAATTCCTTCATGTCTGCTTTGTCCAAATGGCAGTCACGCTTCGCGATCCCATTTGCCACATTTAGCAGACATTTTGGGATATGTCCTTTATCTTCCCAGAAGATCATAATGATTTTGCCTTTGCCAGTTCAACACTCCAGAAGCCTTTGGCCAAGCCTTGGCCTTCTAGAATATCGAAGTAAGGTGCGCTTTGCGCTACTTGCCTAATTGCAAACTTTGACTTTATCTCCTTGAATAGAATAGTCATCTCCAAGAATTATTTATTGCAATTTTAGTACTTCTAAAATCTAAGTATAGATTTATGAAGATCCTTCAATTTCATTATCATACTTTAAGAATCTAATCCTTATTTCTGATTAAGAAATTAAGGAGTCTACTGCGGTAAGTATAATGGATTAAGCACTAAAGTTATCATCACATAATCTTCCAAAGATTATGCTCTACTATTTGCTTTACTCCGGGCTTAGACATAATATGTTATTTTATCAAATAAAGTAACTTATTATTTTCCAGGACCATCCTGAAATATTATTCCTAATTTGAAAATTAAACCATTTAAATACATTTTCCCTAGGATTATGTATTAAACGTCAATCTTTCAATTTATATCTTGATTCTAATAGTCTAACTATTTAATCAACGATTTAGGTACTATTTATTATAATGATTACAATAGTCCAACTATTTAATCCACTATAAATTTAATAGATTAAAATCAATTATATTGATTACTATAATCCAATTATAAAATCACTATAAATGAATAGTTTGAATATAGTCCAACTATTTATTAAAACAACAATTTAAATATTAGTCCAACTAACATTTAATTTATAACGACGAATGATATTTGTTTGAGCGCGTATGGCGAGTAAATGAACGAATATTGCAAATTCAATTCTTGCCTCCCACTATTTTTCGGCGAGCCTCTAACCCTATGTCGAGTACTCGGGAAACCGCATTTCCTAGTGGGCTAGGATCCCGTTAAATATCACACAATCTTGACTTTGGCCAACAAATTGTATGATAATTAACTAGATAGATCACTAAGGTCGATTGGATCCAATCCAATTCCTAGATTCGGTAGGGGGACATCCAAGTCCGAAACATATATCTTATATATGCCAATACATCCAATGTATTACCTAACCTTTTTCCTCTGAACCAACTAAGCATTGGCTTTGGCACAACAAACTTAGTGATCCCAGTTAAGCGCGACCCATTGACCATGGAAAGCTTCGTAATCAATGTCGATGGACAAGAAGTGGTCTTGACTTTGGCCAACAAATCACAACTTGGACAAGACACTGACATGTAACAAAGTTCTCGTGATTCAAACACATCTTCGACAGACAAAGGCCTTGACTTTGGCCAAAAAAACAATGCCGTCTCGGATCTTGAGTGAGAATCACTCAATGGAAAGAAAAATGCATAATATTGAACGAGGGTTTTTCGAGTGCAAATTGGCAACCAATTTATTATCTTTGTTAAGGTCTCATCATTACACCCTTAAACATGCATTCTAAACACATAATAAAGCGCATATGAAAAATAATAATGATATGCGGATGGATACTTTACACATTGATCCTAGATCAAATCTCTCACTTTCTCTCTCCCGCTAGCACATGTATTACTTCTACCCGTTACATTACACTTCTAAAGAAACTTCATTTACATTGAGGGGAATAGGTGAGAAGAGAATACAAAGAAATGAGAGGTAATAAGGCTGGACATGCAGGTCCAATTAATAAATCAAATTTATTACAACAATTTCTAAAGTTGTCCCACCCATCTAATATCCATCCGATATCATTATTCATGCACCGCAACCATGTATTCACACAAGCATGTTATCAATCAATCTAATCAAATTAATTAATCTGAAAATTAGTGTCATCCAATGTTCAAACAACGATTTGATTTTGCTCGAGTCAAACTCATTTTTGCGAATAAGTACTCAAAGTACGAATTCTCGAATTAAATTAAACTACATCATTAAATCCAATTTAATATGCATTCAATTCTAATTCGCTATTTAATTCCAAATTAAATACTACACTTTATTAAATAAACATTTTATGACTTAAATTCCAAATTTAATCGCTAAGGGTCTCAAAGTCCGATTAACGTCCAACGTCAATTTAATTAAAGTCCAATGGTCTTTTAATTAATTTCTTAAGGCGTGGACTTGGTCAACTCGGGTCAAACCGAATAACCAAAATCCAATCCGGGAGTTACCCCATAAGCCCAAAAATCAATTTTGGCCCATTAGGCCCAATTAAACTTTAAAGGTCCATTAAGTCGTATTTGGGCTTTATGGATGCGGTTTTGGGCCCAATTGGATCCAATCCAATTTGCCAAAACCCAACTTTGTACAACAAAGCCCAATAAGCCCAATTACAACAAACAAGCCCAAATCCAATTTTAAGGCCCAATATAATTAAATCACCAAAAACCCAATTTCACAATTTAATTACATAAAGTGCAATACACAACCAATTACCCAATTAACATTTTTAAAACATTAATTAACATAACTAATCATGCTTAATTACATCAATAGTGTCCAACACATTTTGACTAAAATCAAAACCAAAACACATGCTCAAAGTCTCGGCCAAGGGAGGGGAATTTTGTCCGATTCGAATTCAATCCAATTAATTCCACAATCGACATAAATCAACTTTCCCGAATGATTTTAACTCATCTAATGAATCATCAAATCAAAAATCCAAGACTAAATAGGGCACTAACTCTCGGAAATTAGGGTTTATAATGCCAAATTACAAATCCAATCCAATTGAAGCAAATTCAAAATTAAATAAACATTCCCTAATGATTTCCAACACATCTAATGAATCAAAAATCAAAATCACCAAGACATATTGTATGACCTAGCATTCGGCCAACACCAAATTTGGGGGAAAATTATTCCAAATCAATTTTCTTGAAATTGATCCAATCAAACTTCAATACAACATGTATTAAGCATACTCAAACATCCAATTTATTCAAATCATGCTCAAATACAAATTACCCAAATTTTAAGCCCTAAATTAATTCATGCTCAAACCTTGCTCTAGATGCCATTGTTGGTTTATATTAAGGTCCGAAGATCAATTATAAGCATGAAATAAAATGTGAATACAATCAACGGAGGTGCGGAATACTCACAATGATCGGTTGAGTCGATGCGGTGAAGAACAAAAATAAAATTCTGCCCTCCAAATTCGGCCACTGCAGTGCAGATTTTGGGCTCACCATTTTCAGTTTTGATCCAAGAATTTGAAGCTCCAAGCTTCGTCAAACGATTCCTGGCTCGTGGGTGGGTTTCTCTATCACCTTCGTATGTCTCTTTGAGTGCTAGCTCAAGCCAATTTTGCCACAAAATTGCTCCTATTCTCTTGCACAGCTCACGGCAGTGAGCAAGATAATGAACAAGAAAAATGCCCAAATAGGCGTGAATGTGGGGAGAGAATGAGAGAGATATGAGTGAGTTGGTTGGTTGGTTGGAAAAAAGGTGTATATGATATACATATATTTGATTTTCAAAAAATCAAATAAATATATAATATATTTGCTTTCACAAAGTCAAACAAGTACAAACCTTTAATTAAATCCAACAACACCTATCACTATTCACATCAACTCACATCACTTTAATAAAGTGACAAGTTGTCAAGTCACATCACTCAAAGTGACAAGTGATTTGACGCTTGACGCGACTAGCGATTTGACGCTTGATGTGACTTACATGCCGCATTCGAATTCGAAATGCGAATGCGCTCGTAAACACTCTAGGGCTCGGGTTCGTTAATTCTGAATTAACGAATTTTCCGTCGCGTCGTAATTAAATGATTACGCCTAGCGAAATCACTATTCACGTCGCTAACGAATTAATTCTAAATTAATTCGTTCGCCCGAATTAAAATCTAATTTTAATTCCGCGTCGAAATCCAATTTCGTTTAATATATCAAAATATTAATTAATCGATTAATTCTAAATAATCGTTATCTCTCATTAATGGATATTTTATCCCAGATAAAATATCTCCGTAATTAATCCCAGATTAATTTTCTCTCTCATCGAATTAATCCCGGATTAATTAAAGTGCGAGTCATACGTTATCGGTGAATCTTTGGGAAGTGACCCATGAGATCCCCGGATATATTGGCAGTAAATACGGTTATCGGACTATCTGAATACGTATGTACCAAGTACTACGTTTTACCGATTTACAAGACAAGGTTGGCTTCTAGCAAAGCGCCATGCCTACCCAATTCTCCGGAAATATCATTATAGGAATATATAGATCTGTATCAGGCGTAGTATACATAGTATAGTGCATATCAATCCAGTATCGGATGTCACGTGCTAGGCCTGGGGCTGGAATAGTGTCTGCCCTGTACAAAGCACATGTCGGATGTCTGGTAACTAGTCTCTATAATCGGATATACATGACCTTGTCATAATATCCCGATGGCTGCAGCACTTAAGAGTACTAATACCGTGTCCTACGTGACATCATCTCCATTATGACTGGAGTTACACTTCCGTCTTGACATCACACCCAATACTCTACGATTCTCAATATACCCAGCATTGGCGTACACAGAACCGGTTAAAGCCCTGGACGACCGCAACTAGAGTATATCGATTGTCACAAGTATTAAAGGTGCAAGTCTCAGGTTAAGACCAAATACATCTACCTTGATGTCGGACTTCCATAGACACATAGTCATACTACCAATGGAATTCCGAGGGGGTCTATCCAGAGCGAAGCTGTTTCCCGTACCATCGGTAAAACACAACCTCCTATTACACTTGCATGAGTATCCTATACCCAAATATATGAGAACTATGTCGTTGTGCCCTCACAAACGCGCACAAATGTAATACTAGTCTTTTACGTATTTATCGATGTCCAATCTCGATAATACTCTGACTAGGGATATTTAATGATTTATCTTTCGTGAACTGATATTGTCTCATATCATTCTTGGTCCAGGAACAAATCATAGGGACCTCCTATCATTTATATATCTAGGTGATCTAATCACAAATGATAAGAGTGCAATCTCCTTTGTCACATAGTTAATTTGTACAACAACACCATGATCTGTACCAATAGTGACGCTATGGGTCATAATTGTCCAACAGTTTGGACACTGATTGATGTACCAAAAGGCATTGTGCCTATTGGTACTATATAAGTCTTCAATGAAGGCATACATGGATGGCAATGTATAAATGTACATAGCTAGGCTTGTACAGAAAGGGTATCGTGAACGACATAGTGTCGACTACGACGAAACGTTTTATCTATTGCCATGATTAAGTCCAATTTGGATAATGCTTGCTATTGCTGCATATTTTGTTTACGAAATATGGAAAATGGATGTCAAAAACTGCTTTCCATAATGGAAACCTTTTGGAGGATGTTTACAACATCTTAACGGTTTTGTCGTACCAAAACAAGCAAACAAGGTTTGTAAGTTAAATCGATCCATTTATGGATTAAAGCAAGCATTACTTTTTTGTTACTAGCGTTTTGATGTAATCATAATGGTATATGATTTAATTCAAAAGGAATATGATTTTTGTGTATATAAGAAGGTTAGTGGGAGCGCACTGACAATAAATATCCTATAAGTTGATAATGTATTACTTCTTAGTAAAAACATTCCCATAATATAATCGGTGAAAGCTTGGCTTTCATTAAAATTCTCCATGGAATACCTGGGAGAAGCAGGCTTTATTCTAGGAATAAAGATCCACTGGGATAGATCTAGAAAGCTGCTAACAACCCTCCCAGAGTTCGTATGTTTTTGAAATATATGTGACCTGATGTCTCATATACTTTGAGCATATGTAGACGCTATAAGGCCAATCCCGATGATGGTCACTGGATTGATCTAAAGAACATCCTTGAGTATATTGGACGAACTAAGGATACTTTCTGGAAATATGGGGAAAATGAGAACTTAAGGTGACTAGGTTCACCGCTGCAAGTTTCTAAACCGACAAAGATGACTTTAAGTCGCAATAAGAGTACATATTTAGTTTGAATAACGGAACAGTGAGCTGGAAATCTTCCAAGCAAGATACTGTTGCCGAATAAATAACAAAAGCGGAACATTGCTGCAATTGAGGCAGCAAAAGAAGCATTTTGGATCTATATAATCCTAATTGGATTAGGTATAGTTCTGTTAGCAGCTGAGCTAGGCTATAGCACCGGCTAAAGAATTACGGTCTCATCAACAATCCAAGTATATGCTTCGACTATTTCATCTGATTCATCAGATCATACATCGTGGTGATGTGATGATCGAATAAAATGCATCAGATGATAATATTGCAAATCCGCTAACGAAAGCTATTTCTCAGCAGACGTTTGAGAGACATGTATATAGTTCAGGTGTTAGATACTTGAGTGACTGGCTATAGGCCAAGTGGGATATTGTTGGACAATTATGACCCATAGCGTCACTATTTGTAAAAGACATTGTGGTTTTTGTACAAATTAACTATGTGACAATGGAAATTACTATTTTATCATTTTGTAATTAGATTACTTAAATACAAATAAATGATAAAAGTCCATATGATTAGTACCGGATTAATAAGATATGAGACAATATTAATCCACTAAGGTTTAATATTAAATATCCATAGTCGTAGTATTATCGAGACTGGACATCGATAATACGGAATAGACTATTATTACACTTGTGCGCGTTATGGAAGCGTAACGACATAGTTCTCGTATATTTGGGTATTGGATACTCATGCAAGTGTAATATGAGATTCTGTTTACCAATGGTACGGAAACAGCTTCTCTCTGGATAGACCCATCGGATTCCCATTGGTAGTATGACTATGTGTCTATGGGAATCTGCATCAGGGTAGGTGTATTTGGTCTTAACCCGAGACTTGCATCGCTAATACTTGTGACAATCAGTACGCTTTGGTTTTGGTCATCCGGGGCTTTAACAGGTTCTGTGTACGCCTTTTCTGGGTATACTGAGAATCGTAGTGTATGGGTGTGATGTCAAGATGAAAGTATCACTTCAGTCATATGGAGATGATGATCACGCAGGATACGGAACTGGTACTCTTGTATGCTGCAGCTATCAGGATAATATGACAAGGTCATTATTATCCGATTTTAGAGACTAGTTACCAGAGATCCGATATATGCTCGTACTGGGCAGACACAATTCCAGCCCCAAACCTAGCATGTGACATTCGATACTGGATCGTAATACGCAATACTAAGTATGCTACGTCTGACAAAGATTACATATTCCTTTAAGAATATTTCTGGAGAATGGTTAGGCACGGTGCTTTGCTAGAAGCCAACCACGTCCTGTAAAACGGTGTGAGAGCGTGGTACCGGGTACGCACGTATTCTGATAGTCTGATGACCGTATTTACTGCCAACATATCCATGGATCTATTGGGTCGCCTCCCAAAGATTCACCGATGATATTTGACTCGAGCAGAATTAATCTAGGATTAATTATGAGAGAGAAAATTAATCTGGGATTAATTATGGCAAGAATTAATTTAGAATTAATTCGACTAGAAGAGAGAGAACGCGATTAATTTGGAATTAATCGGCAAAGTAAATTTAATAGTTAAATTTGATTTTACTATTTAATTTATTTATTTGGGCTAAAATAATATATTGGATATATTAATTGAAATTAGATTTCAATGCGGAATTAAAATTGGATTTTAATTCAAGTGAACGAATTAATTTAGAATTAATTCGTAAGCTACTTACGTAATAATATTGCGAGGCATTATTATTTAATTAAATTGGATTTAATTAAGTCGCAATGGAAAATTCGTTTAATTCGGAATTAAACGAATCCGGGCCTGAGCGAAGTTGAGTGTTGGATTGTCCGACTTAATTTGAAATTTAAAGTGGGACCCACCAACTTACATCACTTGTCATTCAAATTTATGGAAGTGGTTGTGAGCTTTTATGATAGCTTCTCCAATACACTTTGTGTTTTGTTTTGCTTTTGAAAAAGCATATACACATTTTTTGACAGTCAACTTGTGTAACACTTTTTGTTTTAGAAATAAAATAAGCAAACAACTATTCTCTCTTCTCTCTCTAAAATGTCGAACTCCATTGCCTCTTGGGAGAGCAATTTTTTCTTTCATTTTGTTATTGCTAGCACATCAAGGAGTCAAAGCAAGGTGATAGGGAAACTAACCCAAGTGTTGGAAACACTTAAGAAGGCTTGGAGCTTCTACCGAAATGCATAAAAGTTTTGAAACTCATCCGATCAATGTGAGTATTTTCGCAACTCTTTTGATTTATTCACACACAAATCACTTAGCCGATCTTGACATGTTCTAGGAACACTTACAATAGGAATTCGACCGTATTCCAAAACCAACGATTATGAATATTTACTTAAGAATAGTTTATAATAGTAATATTTATCCCAATATCGGACCATCTAGTATCCAGAATTACTACAAG
>SKCR01039728.1:0-80557 GCA_019454045.1 Zanthoxylum bungeanum
ATAGTGAATTTGTTTGGTTATGGGGGACCAAAGACAAATTTAGCAGAAAACAGATAAATACACCAATCAACAAGGAGATTTAACGTGGTTCGGTGGATTTGGATCCGACCTACGTCCACGGACACAAACAGGATGATACTTTTATTACTTAAACACTCTTTTCGGGTCTCTTTTTGTTTTCTACAAGTCAGAGCTTGATGATTCAAATGTCATTACACATATTCTGCCATTCTATTTATAATAGTACAGAAATCAGATTCCTATTCGTATAAGAATTCCTGGTCGAATCAGTGTTCTCCTATTGCAAGGATTCCTAGTCTAATATTGCTTTCACTTTTCTTATTCTTTTTTGGATTCTGACTCATTACTTTTCCTTGTGAAAGTATGATAACTTGTTTATCTTATCCGCAAGAACAGGGTGTCATCTTCTTGAGCATGTCTCGCCATATGGTCGGTCTTCATTAGGTCGGTCATGATAGTTCTTTGTACTGAGAATGCTGCTGTCGACCTGATAGTGCCCGGTTTATTTGAACAAAAGTGGTCGGTCACCTATCATCAAGTGCTCGGCCTCTTACTGTTTGGCTCTTAGTGGTCGGGTCGGCATTAATAATCTTGACTGAGAAGTGAATTATCTTTTTTACCCCTGTCGTGCTGCTTTAAATAACATAGTGCCTGAAAACACCATCAACATTTGTCCCCTAGTTCTCGGTTCCGACGAGTATGCAAGTTGGTGCCGGGAACTATATAAAGATGGTGTGCCGATTTATTCTGGTGGAGGTCGACCCGGTTCTAAAGTATTCCGTCCCCCCTTTTCAAGCGCCTTTTCTTAAGACGCGCAACAGTCATGTCTGTTTAAATGCCCATCAAATCATCTTTAGGGTTTTTTCTAGTTTCGACACTTGTCGAACATCCGTCGGGTTCCCGCCAAAAAGGAAGCGAATCGACCGTGTAGAGGCGTCTTCACAGTGCGCTGATCTCAAACGTCTGTTTAATTTTGGCAGATCCCCTTTGCGGTTGACACTTGGCGTTCATCCGGGTCTCTTTACTTTGATCAACGGCCACAAGCGTCTGATTATAACTATAAGAAGACGAGGCTTCACTGTGTACTCTTTTTGGCAAGTTCTCTTTTCTACCTGTGAACTCTTCCGTGACTCGTTCAACTCAGTGCTCTTGGAGTTTCTTCCTGCCGTGAGTTTTTCTCTCTCCACTGTGACCTGCAAATTTTCGGGACGAGCAAACCGTGCTGTGCAATCTTCAATTTTTCTGAAAGAACAAGTAAGTCTTCTGAACGACCTCCTCGCCGTTGTGTGTTGTGAATCTGTTGTTATTTTTGAATGTTGCTAGGGAAAGATTTATAGCTTGTTGGTTTTTGCTTAGGGCACTTAGAACCCACCTGCCTAGTTGAGACGACGGCTCTCAATAAATATTTTCAAAGGTTCATCGTCTCCTTGTTTCATAAGTCTTAGTTCTCCAATTGTCTTTCTGGGGACACAAGCCCCTTTGAAGTGCCGTATGAATGACTTTCTGAGTTGAGTGAAGCTGTTGATGCTTCTTGGGGCTAGGCTTCTATACCATAGGATGGCCGGTCCGGCTAGAGTTAAGGGGAACACTTTGCAAATGGCGTCCTCCGTTACCCCTTGTACCTCCATTAGTAGGACGAAACCTTCAACGTGGGTTTTGGGATCGGTATGGCCCTTGTATGGCACCATGGTTGGCATGCTGAATCTTTTTGGGAATTTTTCTGACCTTATTTCTTCTGTGAGGGGGGACTCATCTTTACCGTCCCGGGCATCTCCTATGTCTGTATTGGGGAATACTCCCCATTTGGCTAGCTCCTCCCGCAGCCAAGATTTCATGCTGCTGTCTTTGGTTCCATGCCGCCTCTTGTGATTTCCTCTTTTTCTGTTGTCTTGGGCGTGGTGCTTCTCAGGTCTGGTATCTTCCCGCGCTCTTTCGTCATATTCTTTCCCTTTTTTCCTGGTATTGTGAGGGCTATTATAGGAGGAGTTTGGTGACGATTTGTCATCCTCTTCCTCCCACATGTCTTCAGTTTGGGAGTCTTCTTGAACCACCACAGATCTTACCCTGTAGGGGCCCCTCCTCCGGGGTTTGTCGTCCTCACTTGTATCAACAATTCTTTTTCCCTCTTCTATTTCGTTCCTTCGTCGGCTAGTCCCGGCCTCGTCGTGTGCTCCTTCTATCTTTTCCAACCGGTCTACTATGGTTTTTAGCAAGGTTTGTTTTTCCTCCCTTTATTTCCTTAGGTTCTCCTCGATCTTCTCCATCCAATCTGCGGCTGAGTTTCCTGATGATTGGTGGTTTCCGCCTTCCGCCATTGTCTTACTACACGAGTTGCTTTTTGTTCGTTTTCCCACAGACGGCGCCAACTGTTGATGGCGGATTTTGGTCTCAGGGTGGGAATATCACTCCCGAGGAAATCCTCCTTCAATAGTGAATTTGTTTGGTTATGGGGGACCAAAGACAAATTTTGCAGAAAACAGATAAATACACCAATCAACAAGGAGATTTAACGTGGTTCGGTGGATTTGGATCCGACCTACGTCCACGGACACAAACAGGATGATACTTTTATTACTTAAACACTCTTTTCGGGTCTCTTTTTGTTTTCTACAAGTCAGAGCTTGATGATTCAGATGTCATTACACATATTCTGCACTTCTATTTATGATAGTACAGAAATCAGATTCCTATTCGTATAAGAATTCCTGGTCGAATCAGTGTTCTCCTATTACAAGGATTCCTAGTCTAATATTGCTTTCACTTTTCTTATTCTTTTTTGGATTCTGACTCATTACTTTTCCTTGTGAAAGTAGGATAACTTGTTTATCTTATCCGCAAGAACAGAGTGTCATCTTCTTGAGCATGTCTCGCCATATGGTCGGTCTTCATTAGGTCTGTCATGATAGTTCTTTGTACTGAGAATGCTGATGTCGACCTGATAGTGCCCGGTTTATTTGAACAAAAATGGTCGGTCACCTATCATCAAGTGCTCGGCCTCTTACTGTTTGGCTCTTAGTGGTCGGGTCGGCATTAATAATCTTGACTGAGAAGTGAATTACCTTTTTTACCCCTGTCGTGCTGCTTTAAATAACATAGTGCCTGAAAACACCATCAACATCTAAACAACACGGTTTCCTCGTCCCCAAAATTTGCAGGTCACAGTGGAGAGAGAAAAACTCACAGCAGGAAGAAACTCCAAGAGCACTGAGTTGAACGAGTCACGGAAGAGTTCACAGGTAGAAAGGAGAACTTGCCAAAAAGAGTACACAGTGAAGCCTCGTCTTCTTATAGTTATAATCAGGACGCTCGTGGCCGTTGATCAAAGTAAAGAGACCCGGATGAACGCCAAGTGTCAACCGCAAAGGGGATCTGCCAAAATTAAACAGACGTTTGAGATCAGCGCACTGTGAAGACGCCTCTACACGGTCGATTCGCTTCCTTTTTGGCGGGAACCCGACGGATGTTCGACAAGTGTCAAAACTAGAAAAAACCCTAAAGATGATTTGATGGGCATTTAAACAGACATGACTGTTGCGCGTCTCAAGAATAGGCGCTTGAAAAGGGGGGACGAAATACTTTAGAACCGGGTCGACCTCCACCAGAATAAATCGGCACACCATCTTTATATAGTTCCCGGCACCAACTTGCATACTCGTCGGAACCGAGAACTATGGGACAGATGTTGATGGTGTTTTCAGGCACTATGTTATTTAAAGCAGCACGACAGGGGTAAAAAAGGTAATTCACTTCTCAGTCAAGATTATTAATGCCGACCCGACCACTAAGAGCCAAACAGTAAGAGGCCGAGCACTTGATGATAGGTGACCGACCACTTTTGTTCAAATAAACCGGGCACTATCAGGTCGACAGCAGCATTCTCAGTACAAAGAACTATCATGACCGACCTAATGAAGACCGACCATATGGCGAGACTTGCTCAAGAAGATGACACCATGTTCTTGCGGATAAGATAAACATTTATCATACTTTCACAAGGAAAAGTAATGAGTCATAATCCAAAAAAGAATAAGAAAAGTGAAAGCAATATTAGACTAGGAATCCTTGCAATAGGAGAACACTGATTCGACCAGGAATTCTTATACGAATAGGAATCTGATTTCTGTACTATTATAAATAGAAGGGCAGAATATGTGTAATGGCATCTGAATCATCAAGCTCTGACTTGTAGAAAACAAAAAGAGACCCGAAAAGAGTTTTTAAGTAATAAAAGTATCATCATGTTTGTGTCCGTGGACGTAGGTCGGATCCAAATCCACCGAACCACGTTAAATCTCCTTGTTGATTGGTGTATTTATCTGTTTTCTGCTAAATTTGCCTTTGGTCCCCCATAACCAAACAAATTCACTATTGAAGGAGGATTTCCTCGGGAGTGATATTCCCATATTACCCTGAGACCAAAATCCGCCGTCAACAGAGTATATATCTTAAAATCAGTTATGGATGTAATGGTTTAAGGTATAATGTTTGTAATATACTTTATTATTTATTAATAAAACATATTTGTTAACTACATACTATTACATCTATATTTTATGTGTATGTCCTGAGACATTATGTCATATGAATATCGTTAATCCAAAAGACGTTTGCGATTATGAGAGTCAACGATATTTATATATGTCTCAAATTAAGTTTTTGGTAAAATGTGATTACTATACAGGACAATAATGATGGAATTGGTGCTTGGAGTGCCAATCTGATTTGTACATTTTATTATTTATTAATAAAATAACTATATTTTTCATTTCATACATTATTAATGGTATTGTCATTATGCGTATTAGATTGATGTATAGATATGCTAAGAATGACATTGACCTTAGAATAGTCTTGACACTAGGTGTAAACTATTCTAAAAGTAAATATTCATAATCGTTGGTTTTGGAATACGATCGAATTCCTATAACCTAGACGACTAGCACATGTCGTATATTGAAATTGAAGTTCCAATGGTTTAACCCGATGTACCATGAGTTTTGGAAACTCGTATTAGGTGATTCCTAATAGTTGAAAGTACACACCACCATCAATATGAATCTCCTCGAGTCGAGTAGCATATGTAATCCTTTGACTATATGATAACATTGATTTTGTGTGAGATCATCCACACTTTGATGCCATGTATGTTAGAAACTTTTCATGGTATGGCCTTTAGATGTCGTTGGGTATGGACCGACGCGCTCAGTAATCAAGTACGAAGCAAGATATGATCTATCGGCTCATATGTGTACCATAAGGGGTTTAGGTATCCATGTGAGTAAAGTCACGATTCTTAAATCTTTGGCCAAAGTCGATCACCTGGGGTGGATCGCATTAAAGAATCGTGGACATGTCGACATGAGATGTGCGCCTCATAAACTTGACGGTATATTATATGTTTCCTAAGCACAACTCGGATGGCATACGACAGAGAGATTATTAAACATATGTGATGACCTCGACTTGCATAGTTCAGAAAGATCGTTCGTGTTCTTCGCGAATTCGGAGGTGGCCGAATTGCGTACATATTAGCTAGGCTTATATGATGAACGTGTCTGAACTTAGAGAGTCCCAATATGAAGTGCACTCGTTGAGCACTTGGGTAGCCGATTAATTTTGATAACAGATAATATTCGATATTATAATTATCAACTAAGATAATCAAGTGTTATTGGATAACATTGATTATTTACTTTGACCTAATATGATTAATTAGATTAATTCAATAATTACACAATGGTTTAATTGTAAAATCATAATTATCTCTACCATTTTAGGATATTATGGTAATTGTAAGTATGTAATAATATGTGGTTTTGGCTTGATTTAATTGAATTAAATCAAGGTGACAAACATTTAACTAATTCATTTCCTAATCTTTGGCTTGATTTAATTAGATTAAATTAAAGTGTGAGACAATGGAGATTAGTCACACCTAATTTTACATATTTGGACAAATTAGATTAAACCCACTTAAAGTTAATTATAACTTTTATTAATTAAAAATTACCTAAGTTTTGCTATAAATATAAATCTTTAGAAATATTTTAATTACAAGTACAAATACAAGCAAATTCTTAGAGAAATTAGCCTATGTTAGAGAAGTGTTTAGAGAAGCTTGTGAGGTCTCTATAACATTTCATCTAGAATAAATCAAGATTGGATCTTGAAGTGAAGCTTGCTAGCATTGGAAATCAAGGTTGGATCTTGAAGTCAAGCTTGTACACTTTGGAGGTTTCCCATCCATTTCAACAAAGGAGAAGTAGATTAGATCTTGCATCAAGCTTACTAAGGTAATGTTTGATCTTCTCATAAGCTATGTTCTTTTATGTATTAGATGCATAATCACATAGCTTAATGTTGAAATAAGGTTAATAAATTGTGTTAGGATGCTTTGGAAGTATAAACATAATATGCTTGTAATTGGGTCAAAATATTTATGTTAGACATAAACATAAAATTATAGTTTGGAACTCTAGATTAAAGCTTAGAGCTATGACTACATTTCTGGATTCACTTGACCACCTTTAGGTGAACTAGAATTGTTCATAAAATATTTCTAATTAGGATTCTAAAATGATTTGTGTATTGAATTCAAAATTTACGCAAATACGTATTTAGAATAAATTTATGTTTTTGTAAAAATATTTGATATTTTGAAAAACTTGATTTTTATTCTATTACATGTGTTGATGTTGGTTTTGAAGTTAAAAATTAATTTTGAGTGTTTTTGAAGTGTTTAGGGAAGACCGAAAGAAATTAGGGTAAAATACCTTAATTCCTTCAGCTCACTAGAAAGTGAGCTGAATGAATTGAATTTAACAAAAAAAAAATTGGCTTGCTGTTTGTGCAGTGCGCGCGCAATGTATGCGTGCACTATAGCGCGAGCAGTGTACGCGTGCGTGCCAAATTTATTTTCGTCTGTTTTTGAGTTTTCGGACTTCGATTCAGCCCCGGTTTTTTCCTATACACTCGTAATGAAATATAATATTTCACTAAATATTTTAAAATTATAACCATGCTTGATATCCATGGGTTAGACCTATTTCCACTGCCCGGGGCACCGATCCGACTCTAGGGGTTCCACAATTGCCGCAACAAATAATATATCACTTGACCAGTATTGTTGTGTGTCACCTACATTGACATATGATGTTAATAGAATGGATAATGAGTCTCATGTCATAAGGACACAAACAGAAGAATGAATTATCGAACACGACCACAGAAGCGTAAGATCACATTGTAATATTATCTATGGTCATTGATCTTCGTAATAATACATTAGTGTCGTCAGATCCTCTAACCTGAGATCATATGATGACTTGTGCGATAGTACTATTGGTTCACTGGTATATCCTCATTCGACTATCCACGTCCTTTGAATAAATGTTAGATGGCCTTGAGCGATTGACGTACGGAGTCACGTATGCTTCAAGATGGGATCTGATAGCTTTGATAATAAAAGAAATGTTTCAAGGAAACTAAAGTTGTGGATATAAGTCTTTGGCCAAAGCAGTTAATATCTTAGAGAGATCAAATCCACACGATAAAGTTTATAGATATATCGAGTATAAGGATTTGACCTTACCATAATCTCATACTCGATAAGAAACATAAATAACGGAAGGAATGCGATGACATGCTTGAAGTGTATTCTAGCAGTTTCATATGTTTTCCCACTTAATTCATCGACTAAGGGTCATGACTTGTTACTAGACGATTACCTATTGTATGTGAAATATCATAGAGATGAAATATTAAGTTAATATTATTTCACTACTACTTGACAATGAACCTAGGACGGTCGCACAATATAGTTCTCGTCTATGTTACAAATTCGAGAATGTTTATGAAAAGTTAATAAATGATAATTTTTGGCGTTTCCTAATTGGATTATGATATTCGAGACATTTCAGAAATATTAATTTGATTAATAAATTCGAAATATAAAATTATTTTTAATTGTTTAAATAAATATTTGATATTTATATTAAATAAATTAAATGTAATTTTAATTATTTGTTAATTAAAATTAAGTAAGTAAATTAATTAATTAATTATTATGCCAAAATAATATTTAATCTATTGAGCTTTAATTTAGTGGACTAACACTCAAATTAATTAGAGTCTTAATTAAGATTAAATAGGGAAGTCTTTATTTAATTAGTATTACTAATTTGATTAAATATCCTAATTTTATTTTGGAAAAAATCTTTAAGAGACCAAATTTGATTTCAAGAGATATTTGATTGTTCTTATTGTATTGGAATACAATTAAATAAATCATATTCTAATATATATAAATAAGTACCGCACGTTATATATAGATTAAGCAATATAAACAAACTGAATTGTTCACGTTGAAAATATATATGAGCAATTGAAGTTTGCATGCTGAGATTCATGCAAAGGCTTTCATGTTTATCAATGTATATTCATGCAAAGTATTCTGAAGCTCAGCGATGTTAAGCTGCCGAATTTATATATCTATTGAAATAGTTCCAATTTATTCCTAAAGATTTCAACATCTTAGAAAAGAAAATGGTTTCTTTTGTTGTCGAAAGTGGGAACGATTTGTTCGTAGATGAGTGTTAATGTGTCAACTAGAGATGCAACGCTTGGTGCATTACTGCATGAGGATATTCAAAAGGCTCAAGAAAAATAACAAACCCATCGAGATATATTTTACTATTAGTAAATATTATTTATGTTGATAAATAAAATATTTATTGCATGCATGTTAAAATTAATAGAGATTAATTTAGTAATATATTTGTTTACATCAACAATGACATAACCACGATCCTTAAAGTGGTTTTGGAAGAAAATTTTAAATTTCAGTCACATGGATGCTTCTGCCCTAACCCCAAAATCTTACAGTGGTATCAGTAGTTTTGAGGTTACGTTGTTTTGATGAAAACAAATTAAAACATGTATATGAGATCCTAATGAGAGCAGTTCGGTTAGGCTATTATTTTATGTTAATATAGTCGTTATTTTGTGCTGAATTTTCTTGTGTAGACAATATACATATGGACTAACGATTCTGTAAAATTTCAACTCAATCGAAATTCGGAAAGGTCGTCAGTTACGTGAAACACTCTGATGGATAGAACATGAAAATTCAGGTTGGTAGACTCTGCATGACTAATTTGTAAAATTCTGAAAGTTTTATGGATTTATTATAAATACCTAAAACGTTCATAAGTGAAAATTATAATTTTTTGAAATTATAAATATTTGACAATGTAACGACCGGTAGTTTTTACTACTGTATACAACTGTATTGTTGTGAAAGGGACGAAGGTACACATAATAAATTATATTGAGACTCATATATACTCATGAGATGACTTTGGGGACAATCGGTAAATTTCTTGAAGTCCCGGGACGAGACTGTACAGTGTTCCCTTTGGACAGCCCGTGGTATTTAAAGCGTAACTTTTTCAGATGAACTCAGATTTTATGAATTTTATATCGCTGGAAAGCTGAGATCGAGATCTACGATTTTCGTGTTGAATATTTTGTCCAAATTCGGAACAGAAATAGATCAAAAATACAAGACAAAAATTCGGATGAATAGTAATTTCAGACCCAAATGAAAAAAATCTCAAATTTCTCCATTTTTCTACACTATTCTTTACTCCACTATATAAAGAGTCACTATTCCCTATTTCACAAAATTTGGAGACAAAAAATGGAAGATGAAGCCGTGAGAAGAGAAAGGAAAAAAAGAAGAAGAATACGGAGAATAGAGAAGAAAGAAGAAGAAGAAGAAGAAGAAGAAGAAAGAAGAAGATAGAGGCAAGAAGTATAACATCTTTGGAACCTTGAAGAATAAAGAAAACACACAAGGAAGAGGTAATAGCCTTTGACCCAAATTTTATATTATGGAATTTGATGATTAGCAATAGATGGATAATAGAAACATATTAGAAATTGCTTTAGTAACATGACATGAGTGGGAAATTGAGTGAAATCCCTAAATTTTGAGTTAGTTTAAAGTAATGAAATGGGTTTAGTTTTAAGGATTATATGGAATAGATTGTAAGTTGTTATTGATAAAATGATGTTTTAGTTTATGAAGAATTGAGTATCATATGATGTTTTAAGTATTGGTTTGAATATGGAATCTTATAATTGTGCATTGGAATGTTATAATTCGCACATTGCTTTACCCTAGCAAAGAAAGTTGCGTAATTAGCCAACTTGAGTTCAGTCTATAACTTGAGTTATAGGAATCGAAACCATGATCCGTAAAAGCCAATATAAAATAGACTCATAAGTGAGTATTTTATTAAAAAATTTCGAAAGAGAAGTTTTATTAAAGAGTTTTCAAGCAAAGTTTTCAGAAAGAAAGTTTTTCTATAAGTTATTCTGTTGAAACTCTGGTTTTAAAACCAAACATTTTTATAACAATTTTTCAGTTTTCGTCCACTCACTTAGATCATACAACGATCTAACCCCCCCACTCTCAGTGTTTATTTTGCAGGTATTCCAGGAGGACGAGCTTGAGAGGACGGATACCGATGGCAGTCACTACATAGTCTGAGTCCACCAGTTTAAGTCAGGGAGAGTAAGAGTCCAGTTTGAGTCAAACAGAAGTCTTATATTAGTTTTTGGTTGTCTAATAGTCGATGTAAATACATGTGCTTTATGTATACAGTTCTTTCTAGAGTTGAGTATGCATGATAAGTTGTTGAGTTTGGTCCACGGTCCCATACATACTATTTATATATAATTAGAGGAAAGAGTAGCAGATATCAGAGTCAGAGGCTTATTGGGTTAGTAAGATCTATCCCCTGCCGGTAGCATCTCCCGTATTAGGGATGTTACAAATATGGTATCAGAGCATGGTCTAGGGAGTCAGTGACTGCAGTGGGCAGAGTGATGGGGTCTTGTATACATAGTATGTCTGGGATAATTGTATGTGGGTTACTACCTCTCCAGTATCCGATCCTCGAGTACGTCCTCAAAGATCTATAGACATGTTAGTGAGCCTTCCTAGACTAATCGAATATCACTCTTTACAAAAATAATCATACTATAGATCCAAGATTATGAATTTTCTCGAAGTTATTCAGTCTATTCTCAGAAGAACAAACGAGCCATGAAACCAGACAATAGAATTTTAAAGTTATCAAGGGAGTGAGAAAGGAAAGCTATAAGAAAGTAAAGAATGACGCATATGGTATAAGTAGCCAGAGATAAAAAAAATGGTAAATAGATGGAATCAAGCAATGAAATTTTGAGGATATCTACCCTAGACAATAGAAAGAGAGTAGAAAAGCTCGAACAAGTAATAGAGTGCGTAGAAGATGAAAGATCCTCTCCCTCCTCAGAACATTCCTTCAAGTCCAACTAATAGTCTTCAAGTACTTCCTTTAGATATTATGAGTACCCACTCAGGAAAATATCAAGAGAAAGGAAAATTTAGAAAGAAAAGTAAAGAGAGAGAATGTTGGTATCTAAGCAAACAGAAGCAAATAGAGGGAGGTACGGAAAATAGACATATGAGAAAAAGTCAAGACCTACAGTGATAAGAATCAGAGACCCAAATTGGATGATAAAAAAAGTACTAGAACTTGTAGTAAAGAAGGATATAGCAAGACCAAACAAAGGTAAAATAACAAGTAGACCTAAGTAAAGTTATTTCCATACAAGTAAGAATTTCTTCCTTATCAGAAATTCTTCAATTGATCTAATAACTCGCGAGCACCCCGTATAGACAACGAGTTCCCGAATGACCAAGAACAGCTATAAGGCACGAGAAGTGAGAAATCAAAATTATTAGTGACGGCTTCTGATGGATGCGATAAAGGTAAATAGATTTTAGATTTCCCGAACTCAAGCCTGTAGGCAGATAAGATGGAGGACGACAAAAACAACGATTAGTTGCCCTAGTCAAGGAATCCGATAGATAAAGCCTCGACCTATCTAGAACTTTACCCCTCCGTGATGCCAGTCAAAGAAGTTGTTCCGATGGAGGTTACCTCATACCTAACTTACATAAGAAATAGACTCTATAAGGACATAAAGTAACGGAACAAGGATACCAAGATGTTTGCCCACGCCCATACCAATATAGTTATAATATCAGTGAGGGAGCCCGATAAGAGTTTACTCTAAGAACATAGGAAGGAAATCATGGAAAGATAAATCAATTTAGAAAGGGAAGTTTAGATGAAGTAAAGTAAAGACCCTGGCATAGCCTAAAGATTTAAGATAAGTCAGCGCGAGGTCTACAAGGTCAGTAGTAGCCCCCAAGATAAATTAAATACTGTAGAGCCCACAGATAAGCCCAAGTCAATAAGAACCCATTGAAGTATACAAGAATGATTCTGAGAGGCTGGAGATAAATGGGAATTACAAGAGTACCGGTATGGGCAACATAATAGAGTGTCATAATTATGATTATTATTAGAGCATGTAGTAAACAACTTAGGAAGTAGTCAGAAGAACTAACCCGTAGTAGCCTCAGAAGCATGGCGTAGAGCCAAGGAATGGGATATGGAGACAGCAAGATAGGTGAAGACCCTAGAGCAATCGATAAAGAACAAAGGATCTTAATACATAAAGTAGACGACCAGGTCCTTGTAGAACAAATGACGACCTTTCCTTCCAGAAGTCTCGATTCTAGAAAGTCTGCAAACACTAACCAGATCATCACAGAGCCTAAGTGTAAAGCAGAAATGCATACCTGTCGACCTTTAGAGAATGCATGTACTCATCCCTCAACTTAGTGCCAGTAAAGAATAAGAACCCGTAAAGAAGGGTAAGGGACAAAATAGACGAATTAAAAAGATGACAATGTTTTACATGAGATAGAATAATTGGAGGCGCAGTAAGTTAAGCTGAATCTAGAAGTTATTTTAGAATTAGAACCCCTATGGGGAGTAAAGGCCCAAATGAGCGAAGGAATCAGAGAGAGATTAACTCCTAAGAGTGTAGCACATGACTCATAAGAGTCTCATGGTATCGAGAAAGAAAGACTAACTAAAGAGTAGCACATGAACTACAGGAAAAGATGTCCTAAGTAATTGAAGTTGATAGTGTTTTTCAGGATAGTAAAGTTGTAAGGAGTTTAAGAGACTAGGATAAGAAAGAAACCTATACTGCAGAGTGAGTTTCTTGAGGAAAGATAGTAAAGAAAGTATAATGGCACCCAGAGAGAGAAAATGATAACCTTAGAAGGCTAAACAACAGAGGTAAGATGAAAGGGTACAGAGACAGTACGAAAAAGTTCTTAGAGAGCATGACCTTAGAAGGAATTCGCAAAAGAGGCAGTGAGTTCGATAGTCGGATGTAATCAGAAGTAAAAGTTGGAAGAGACAACCAGACGACTTTAGCCATGAGTATGGGTGGTTTGGTAGATGTATCAAATAGTACAGAAACGATGAGATAAGTTACTGCAAAATTGCAGTTAGTATAGTAGGAGAATCTCCAAGGCAGGGTATAGTTGCATAAAAATTGAGCGATGACCCTTGATAGCACTAACCTTTGGAAGAGCAAATCAGTAAAGAACATTGTAACCAGGTTCGTAGTAGCGATGAAAGTAAGGTATGAAAAACAGTGTAAGCAAAATATACACACAGTAAGCTCCCAGTGAAGCCATTGGATAAGTGATAATAGTAAGCAAGAATTACATAAAGAGTCTGACCCTGCATCACAAGGTTTTAAGTAATACAGATAAGCAGAGGTAAGAGAATTTTAGTGAAGAACCGGTAAGCGGCATAACATATGTATGTATACCTTCCGGAGTTAAGCCAAAGTAAATGAACCCAATTGCAAGAAGCACGAATACCTATAGAGATAAAAGGTCCACCAGTCAAGGTGCAAAACCTAGCCCAATAGTTACACAATAGGAAAAAGGTCATTGAGTTCTCGATCGAAAGACTCATAGATATATATCTTGTAATGGATATAAGAAGTCTAAACAGTCAAGAAATAGAAGGAGCGGACGTAAACCACAACCATAGTATCGTTTAGAACTGATAACTCAAGCTGTAAAGAGCTAGAGTAAGCAAAGTATAATGAAAGATCTAGAAATGAGGCTTCTTTGGTGCATCATAAGGACGTTAGCATGGCCATTGTATAAAGTAACCAGCAGGAGTTAAGAAACACAAGGTATGAACAGAAGCCAAGATAATAGAGAGATTAAGGCAAACATAAGTTAGTTCACAGAAGGATAAAGAGTCATAGCATATGGAACAAGATAGCTCTGAGTATAAAGTGAGTTCAGCTTATGGGATAGGAAGAGAGCCCATAAACTCTCTGATCTATGGCAGGATCCTAAATTTAGAAAGGATTCAAGGACAGATCATATTTAAAGAGGGGAGAATTTGTAACGACCGGTAGTTTTTACTACTGTATACAACTGTACTGTTGTGAAAGGGACGAAGGTACATAGAATAAATTATATTGAGACTCATATATACTCATGAGATGACTTTGGGGACAATCGGTAAATTTCTCGAAGTCCCGGGACGAGACTATACATTGTTCCCTTTGGACAGCCCGTGGTATTTAGGGCGTAACTTTTTCATATGAACTCGAATGTTTATGAATTTTATATCGCCGGAAAGATGAGATCGAGATCTACGATTTTTACATTGAACATTTTGTCTAAATTCGGAACAGAAATAGATCAAAAATGCAAGACAAAATTTCAGATGAATAGTAATTTCGGACCCAAATGAAAAAAATCTAAAATTTCTCCATTTTTCTACACTTTTCTACACTATTCTTTATTTCAAATGACCCTATTATATAAAGAGTCACTAATCCCTATTTCATAAAATTTGGAGATAAAAAAATGAAAGATGAAGCCGTGAGAAGAAGAAAGGAAAACAAGAAGAATAAGGAGAAGAGAGAAGAAAGAAGAAGAAGAAGAAGAAAAGAAAAAAAAAAAAAGATAGAGGAAATTAGTATAGCATCCTTGGAACCTTGAAGAATAAAGAAAACACACAAGGAAGTGGTAATGGCCTTTGACCCAAATTTTAAATTATGGAATTTAATGATAAAACAATAGATGGATAATAGAAACATATTACAAATTGCTTTAGTAACATGACATGAATGGGAAATTGAGTGAAATCCCTAAATTTTGAGTTAGTTTAAAGTAATGAAATGGATTTAGTTTTAAGGATTATATGGAATAGATTGGAAGTTGTTATTGATGAAATGATGTTTTAGTTTATGAAGAATTGGGTATCATATGACGTTTTAAGTATTGGTTTGAAATATGGATTGTTATAATTGTGCATTGGAATGTTATAATTCGCACATTGCTTTACCCTAGCAAAGAAAGTTGTGTGATTAGCTTTGATAGAGTTGGAAACATGTATTTTGGGTAATGTTTTGAAGTTAGAAACATGTAATAAAGGTTGTAAGAATATGAATATGAATATAATTGAGGAATTATGCTTGGTGATCTTAGAATTCTAGATAATGGTTGGTGAATGGGTGGTGATATGAGATGAGTTTTGAAGTTGGATTATGTTTTGGTGTAATGAATATATAAATGGGAGTAGAGATAACTAAGATTGTAGAAATGGTGAATTGAGCATTTCGCACACCAATTATTCGACAAAATGCCAAACTCATATCAAATTAAGAAAGTAAGCATGATTTTTATGTTATAAAGAGTGTATATGATAGTAGAAATTCTGTTGGGGGGTTGTCGGATTAAATCTATTAAATCAGATGGTGAAACAAGGAAGATAATTAATGAAATCAGTTCAGTCCCATTCCGATACAGGTTGTGTTTGATCACTTCTAACTTGAGTTTTATATTCCCGATCGATGAACCGTAAAATTCTTGGTATACTAGACATATATGGGAGTAACATATCCAAAATTCAGAATTTTTGGAATCAATAAAAGACCGGACCGAATTTTAGAAGTTGGGCTATCTGCTACCCATATGCCCCGTTTTTCCAGTCGCACAGCCCCTGAACTTCAGTCCATAACTTGAGTTCTAGGAATCGAAAACATGATCCGAAAAAGCCAACATAAAATAGACTTATAATAGAGTATTGTATTAAATTGCAGCCTCAAATTCAACCCCGATTAAGCTTAACAAATTCAAAATCAGTGTTAGTGCACTTAAATTTTTTGGAAAATAAGGCATAATATGGAGTTTTGTGAAGTAGTTTGAGAGATCCTTAAACGAGTGTAGTAAAATTTATTAGACCATCCTAAAATATTAGTAACATAGGGAGGATGATTTATCATGAATAACGAATATATTTTGTTTAGGATATAATTCGCAACCTTGGTACTAACGAATTTTGTTAATTTTAGATTATCATCAGGAGATGCGGTTCCGCAACCATCGCAAGGCGTCATCGGCAAGTTCCGAATCAGTTAGTGGATACTCTTTTCTCTAAGTTGTTTCTTTTTATAACAATTTTCAGTGTCAAACTTACTTTTTCTGCAATTAGGGCATTAACCAAGCTTGTTTTTATATCTTATATGATTTTGCATGTTTCGAGTAATGTTTTAGAAAAGAAATGTTTTCAGTTTGAGCTTTATGTTTTTCGGGGCATGAGGGAAAAACTCACCCCAGTATGTAACTTGACACAGTGGAATTGACGGACAGAGACATGTGCACATGTAGAAGACTAAGGGGACGGCGATATGTAACGCCCTCAGATCCTTGAGCAGGGCTAGGAGGACGATGATACGTAACACCCCTAGACCCTAGTTTCAAAGCTTGGGTGTTAGCATAGATCCGCAACCCCAATTTTAGTTTGTGGCTTGGGGGACGACGATACGTAATGCCCCAAGACCACCAGTTTCAGAGACAGTAATGGCATGTTTTGGGGGACGTCGATACTGTTGGGGTTGGTGCTCAGAGCGCCAATTCCAGGTTGTATTTCTTTATGAATACTACTGTAAAACGTTATTATTATGAATAAATATGCAGTTTCTATAATATAATGTATCTTTATATGGTAAAGACGTAATGACCTTAGAATGACTAGTCATGATGTTGTTGCAAAAATGTGCAACTGACATTGAGTTGTGTCATGACGTTGTCATTCTCAGACAGTTCCTGGTCAAGGTTTACACTACTTGGTCAGTAAAGTAAACCCGTTGAGACTGGTATATGTCGTATACTAGAATATATAATTCCAATGGTTTCTCAATGAACCATAAGTCTTGGAGACTAGTATAGACGTGTAGGTATATATAGCGGGTAAACACTGAACGACTCACCGAAGATTCTTAATGGATGGTACACCAACGTCAATAAGAATCTTATCGGGTTGAGTAGCACTTGTGATTCTTCGACTTGAGATACCATTGTGGGCGTATGAGACATCTTCCACACTTAGATGGTAGTCACGTCACCGATCTATTAAGATCATACCTCCGTCTGTTCGTTGGGTGTGGATAGATCCTCAGGGTGTCCTGTGTGTATCGAGATAGGATCCGTCAGTTCTGTGTATCAGAGAATAGGTAGTCCATATGATTAGCAATCAGATAAAAAAAACATGGGCCCGTGGTACATTTTAGAAGTCAGTTCTAAATATTCTTTATGAGATTGCTAATAGAGACATCGACAGGATAATCCCTATAGAGATTTGACGTTTACATCTATATCTTTGGGATATATCCGAATACCTATGACAGATGAATTATTCATTTGCCATGACCTCGACTTGTATGATTCAGCGAGTTTATCCGTGATCGTCATAATTTACGGTTGGATAAATTATGGACACGAAATTGGATTTTGTGACAGATATGCCTGAATCTAGAGAGTCTCACTAATGAAATTTACTCGTAGAGCACTAGGGCAACATTCATAAATGATATTGATTATTTATAAAGTCGTTTAAAGGTTAAACACAAAGTACATGTGTAGGGACCCGATAGTCATTTCTTAATTTTTGTGTATTTGCATTTAATGATAGATTTTATCAAATACACATTAATTAAATGTCAAATTGAGATATTTGACTTTTATCATAAATATATATGTATTTGATATTTAATGTAAATATAATACACATATTTAATATATTTGTATTTAATTAATTAATTAATTAATTAATTGTTAAATGATTAAATTAATTAAAGAATAAATATTTTAAAGTTATGATATTTATTTTAATGACTAAGTTGCAATTGTTGACTTGTTTTATTACATTAATGATTTAATGATTAAAGTAACAGTTAATAAAGCAAGTATTAAATGAAATGAAAAACAAAATATCTAGATATTACTTACTACAATTTTCGGCCATGTGCAAGAATTGTGAGTATATATTGTTTGTTTCATTTTAGGGTTCATTAACCTTGAAACACTTACTCAAAACTCCATTAAAGAAAGACAAAGAAGCTTGAGAGAAAGAAAAGCTTGGAATTTAGTAAGTATTTCCAACCTACCATTAGAGAGAAAAATGTTCCTCTTGTTGTGGGCTTCATCTTGTGATGTTCTTGTGTTTTTTATATTCTTTATTCTTTGTATTTTGGAGGATGGAAGTTTGAGGATAGGGTTAATGCATGTATAAGATCATAGAATGCTTCTAATATGTTAACAAGCATTCTTTTGATAGTTTAAGAAACTTGTTGCCATTCTAGAGTTATTGACCCACTCTTAAATGACCTAGATTTGTTCTATATAGTTTCATTGTGGTGAGGCTTGATTGGTGTGGAAGAAACATGATTGAAACATTGGATTTTATTGATTTGGTCTAATTTGTCCAATTTGATGAAATTAAAAAATTAGGGTTTAAGACCACTTCCAAATTTAGGGATTTTCATTTATGTTGTGTATTTGGATGTGTAAATGATGCATATAAAATCTTATGTTGATTGGATATCATCTTGATGTGTTTTGAACATTAAAAGAGCAAAATGCACAATTTGGTTCTAAAAGGGGGCTCACGACTTTGTGCAAGTTTTTGGGGGTTTTTGTGACAATTTGTATTTTGACATTTGGGACATGTTAAATTCATCTTATAAATGATTTAGAATCATCCAAAATTATTTTGAACAATTTATGACTAAAATGAATAAAATGCAAAGCTTTAGGGCAATTTGATAATTACACAAAAATTTGATTTCTTGTGTAATATTTCATAATTTGATAATTGGGTAATTAAATAAATAAGTTTATTTAATTGATCAGAGAAAAAGTTTTGAAATCGGAAAATTTTGATTTTCCATTGTTCCGCTGCGTTACCGGATTTCCGCCCTAAAACCTCTTTCAAAATTGTATCAGAGCGAGTCTAATTCTAGCCCCCTAATATGATTAGCCTTTTAAATTCAATGCTTAATCATGTTTTCTTAACTATATACATACATGTTTTAATCTAACTTGATTTGATTTAGGGTGTATGACACTTAACGGAAAATCTCTAATTAATAAGGTTTAAATGTAATTATGTATTTGATGCATGTTATATGGTCCGTCTTATCAATACGGTTTATGAATATTTCTCTGTGACTACATCCGAGACCGTGCCTCTACTGTGAAGGTGTAGTTGATAGAGATTTATTTATACCGTATGTATATAAGATACTAGATAAATTCAAGCGAAAGCACAATCCTGAACGTGCCCTAGTTGTCAGGGTTACGCAAGTAGCTTGAGTTTATCATTGACGAGTTTAACCTTGGTACGTCTCCTTGTGGGCCTGCCTTAGCAGTCACAACGAGAAACGACCAGTACCGGAAACCCAAGAGTCACTAGTGAGTGATTGACAAATGAGTTGTCTACCTGATGAATATACGTAGGCGAGACCGTGCCTCTGCTGTGAGCTGAAATATATTCACGGGATCCACTTTTCACTATTAGTATTTAATTTAATTATTAAATCTTTCTATTCTGTTTGGGGATTACAGTATTGCATGATTTAGTGGGAGTGGCATTTTTAGATTAAAAATCCATGATCTAGTTTATGCTTATGATAATATAAAACTGCTTATTTTCTGCTAACCATTTTTCGTGATCTATATGATAGATTTGCGATGGCGGCACCATCCACTAATTAGTTTGCCCGTATGCTTGATGCGAACAAACTCAAAGGCGCTGATAACTTTGCCGATTGGGATTTGGATTTGAGGATTGTCCTCGACTCCGAGAAGTTGGGATATGTTCTTGAGGGTCCACTGCCCCTTGCTGTGGCAGATGACGCTACACCAGAAGAACGCGAAGTCTTCCAAGCTTGGAAGGATGATGATTTAAAAGTTAATCATACATCTTAAGTTCGCTTTCACCGGTATTCAAGAAACAATATCATGACATGTCAGATGTGTATAGTATGATGACTCGATTAAGACAATCGTTTGAGAACCAAGAACAAACTCATTCTGAATGACATTCTCGGTAGAAGTGTCATTCTTGGTTCACTCACAGCTTCCTATCGCCAGTTCGTGATGTACTTTGACATGGACGGGATTATATGTACCTACCAAGAGCTGCATAGGATGTTGTTCACGGCGGAAGAGGACCTCAAGAAGGGAGTACCGACTCGCCCTCCCAGACCTACTTCACTTGCTGCTTCTTCCCAGACTGGTTAAAGGGAAAGAAGAAGAAAGGGAAGAAGAAGAAGGGTCTCGGTCCTCAACCACACGCAAAGATAGCTAAGCCCAAGAGGGCTTCTGACGACAAGTTCCATCACTGCAGCAAGGCCGGGCACTGGAAAAGGAACTGTCATGAATACATTACCCAACTGAGGAGGGAGAGAGCATCTACATCAGGTACATTTATTTTTCTGGTTATTGATATATCTTTGGCTTGTGAATCTGTTACATCCACCTGGATTTTAGATTCTGCTTGTCCCATTCACATTTTCAATTCGTTGCAGGTGTTGAAGGAAAGTAGGAAACTGAAGCCTGGAGAGATACAATTACGATTCGGGAGTGGAGACTCACTGGATGCAGTTGCAGTGGGAGTATGCGAAATCCCTTTGCTAAATGAGACACTTTTGTTATATGAATTTTATTTTGTACCCAGATGTGTAGCTAATATTATATCTCTTTTTGTATTGGATACAGAAGGCCATCGTATTAATATTAAGAATTGTTCTTTGTATTTATATGATAAACGTAATATTCAGATCCTTTCTTGTCCAAATAAACATGGTCATTATACATTGCAAACTTCAAAAGATATTTTGAATACTGGAATTAATAAACGTAGTTTACTTGTTGTTAATAATACTGAACTTTGGCATATACGACTAGGTCACATAGACGTTAAACGCCTTACCCAATTGGTTAGGAATGGTTTGATACCAGATCTCACCATTGAATCCTATCCAACTTGTGAATCTTGTATTCATGGTAAGATGACCAAAGCCCCATTTTCAGGTGTTGGACACCGTGCCACTAACTTACTGGAACTCGTACATTTTGATGTATGTGGTCCACTAAGTCAGACTGCTCACAGTGGTTATTCGTACTTCGTTACCTTTACCGATGATTTGTCACGGTACGGTTATGTCTATTTGATGCGACATAAATCAGAAACCTTTGAAAAGTTCAAAGAGTTCCGAAATGAAGTAGAAAAACAAACTGGTCAATATATTAAATGCCTATGATCTGATCGAGGTGGAGAATATATGAGTGGTGAGTTCATTGATTATATGAAGGAGAATGAGATTCTCGCTCAATATACTCCTCCAGGTACTCCACAACACAATTGAGTATCTGAGAGGAGAAATCAGACTTTATTGGATATGGTCCAGTCGATGTTGAGTTTCACAGATTTGCCATATTTCTTATGGGGCTACTCTCTTTTAACAGCTGCACATCTTTTGAATAAGATTTCTTCAAAAGATGTTCCTATGACATCGTATGAGATATGGTTCGGTAGGAGACCAAATCTTAGTTACATTAAGGTTTGGGGTTGTCCTGCCTATGTCAGGGTGACTCAGCAAGATAATCATTCCCCTCGATGGCAAAAGATTAGGTTTGTCGGATATCATTCGAATACGAGGGGATATCTGTTCTATGATATCAAGCATCGAAATGTGTTCGTAGCTCGCTTCGCAAGATTTCTAGAAGTAGAATTTTTTTTTCAGAAGGTGGTAATCATAGACAGGTTGAACTTGATGAAGTCCAACCTGAAAAATAACGAACCAACGGAGGAACCTGAAGTTCAAGTAGATGAAGGACCTTCAACACACACACTTCGTAGGTCAGAAAGGATATCTAGACCTCATGAACGCTTGTATTTGATACAAGAAAAGAGTCTAGATGTTCTCTTAGTAGAAGAGACATGTCCTTTTACCTATAGAGAATCGATGTTGGACATCGACTCCGTGAAATGGAAAAGTGCCATGAAATCCGAGTTAGACTCAATGCATGAAAATCAAGTTTGGGACTTGGTTCCGCTTCCTGAAGGAATTGTTCCTATCAGTTGTAAATGGGTTTACAAAAGGAAGCGCGGGCCTGGCGGGATGGTTGAAACTTACAAGGCCCGACTGGTAGCAAAAGGTTACACGCAGTGACCTGGCGTTGACTACGATGAAACTTTTTCACCAGTAGCAATGCTTAAGTCTATTCAGATTTTGCTTTCTATAGCTGCATATCATGACTACGAGATTTGGCAAATGGATGTCAAAACGGCTTTTCTAAATGGATTTCTTGATGAAGAAATCTATATGGAACAGCCGGAAGGTTTCACATCCAGCGAAAAATCGGGTATGGTATGTAAGCTTAAGAAGTCCATTTATGAACTTAAACAAGCTTCACGAAGTTGGAATCTTCGATTCGACGAGATTATTAGATTGTCTGGTTTTCTCAAGAATTCAGAAGAATCCTATGTGTATCAGAAGGCCAGTGGGAGCATGGTCGTATTTTTAGTTTTATATGTTGATGACATCCTAATCATTGGGAATAATTTAGGTATGTTACAAAGCGTCAAAATGTACCTCTGTAAGAATTGTTGGGTTTCTACTATAGTCCCAAGATCATTCAAGCAATGAAAATAATGTGAATACAATAAAGAAGTATTGCGGAATCATACTTACAATGAACGGATTTGCGATGCGAAGAACAACAAAAATTTATCCTTGAGTTTTCGGCTATGCCTCTAATTTGTGTTCCTTGTGTTTCGGTCAACCTCCATGGAAATGATCTTCAAGCTCCAAGCTTTGTGAATGGATTCCATGCTCAAGAGTTGGTTTCTCTATCACCTTTGTTTGACCTCTTTAGTGTGCTAGCACTTGGAAAAATTTGCCACAAATCCTTCCTTAAGCTTCTTGTAACTCTCGGCCATGAGAAGAACTTAGAGAGAAAATTGGCCCTTGGCCGAATGTTGAGAGAGAGAGAGAGAGAAGATGAAGTTGTGTTATATGTTGTGTAATCTAATACACAAAATGAAAGTCAAATACCAAAATAATAAAAAATGGTAAATGTCTTTCAAGCCATCACACTTGAGTGTTTTGCACTCAATCATCAACCAACAACTTCCATCACATTAAAGTGATAAAGTTGACTAGTGATGTGACCCGTGATGTGACTTGTGGGCCGCACTGAAATTCAAAATGCGAGTGGGCCCGCAAACACTCCCGGGCTCGGGTTCGCTAATTCCGAATTAACGAATTTTCCGTTGCGACGTAATTAAATCAAATTTAATTAAATAATTATGCCTAGCATAATTACTATTCACATCGCTAGCGAATTAATTCTAAATTAACTCGTTAGCCCGAATTAAAATCTAATTTTAATCCGCGTCAAAATCTAATTTCGTATAATATATCGAATATATTATTTTATGGATTAATTCCAAATTAATTGTTCTCTCTCTGTAAATAGTATTTTATCCCAGATAAAATATCTCTGTAATTAATCCTAGATTAATTCTCTCTATCTATTAATTAATCCCAGATTAATAATGTGCGAGTCATACGTCATCGGTGAATCTTCGGGAAGCGACCCATGAGATCCCCGGATATGTTGGCAGTAAATCCGGTCGTCGGACTATCCGAACACGTACGTATCTAGTACTACATTTTTACCGATTTACAAGACATGGTTGGCTTCTAGCAAAACACCGTGCCTACCCAATTCTCCAGAAATATTCTTAAAGGAATATGTAATCTATATCAGGCGTAGTATACATAGTATTGCGTATTGCGATCCAATATCGAATGTCACGTGCTAGGCCTGGGGTTGGAATTGTGTCTGCCCCGTACGAAGCACATGTCGGATCTCAGGTACCTAGTCTCTATAATCGGATAAACATGACCTAGTCATAATATCCCGATAGCTGCAGCATATGAGAGCACCAGTTCCGTATCCTACGTGACCATCATCTTCACTATGACTGAAGTGAGACTTTCATCTTGACATCACACCCAATACACTACGATTATCAATATACCCAGAAGAGGCGTACACAGAACCGGTTAAAGCCCTGGACGACCAAAACCAAAGTATATTGATTGTCGCAAGTATTAGCGGTGCAAGTCTCAGGTTAAGACCAAATACACCTACCTTGATTCGGACTTCCATAGACACATAGTCATACTACCAATGGAATTCCGAGGTGTCTATCTAGAGCGAAGCTGTTTCCGTATCATCGGTAAACACAACCTCCTATTACACTTGCATAAGTATCCAATACTTAAATATATGAGAACTATGTCGTTATGCTCCCATAACACGCACAAGTGCAATACTAGTCTATTCCGCATTATCGATGTACAATCTTGATAATACTCCGACTATGTATGTTTTAATGATTAAACCTTCATGGATTGATACTGTCTCATATCTTATCAATCCGGAACTAATCATATGGACTTTTATCATTTATATATCCCGGTAATCTAATTACAAATGATAAAAGAGCAATTTCCTTTGTCACATAGTTAATTTGTATAACAACACCATGTTCTGTACAAATAATGATGCTATAGTCATAATTGTCCAACAATCTCCCACTTGGCCTATAGCCAATCACTCAAGTGTCATGCACTTGAACTATGTACGGTCACTCTCAAACTTCTACTGAGAAAATACTTTCTTCAGCGGATTTGCAAAGTTATCATCTGATGCGATTTATTCGATCATCACATCGCCACGATGTATGATCCGAATGAATCCGATGAATTGTTGAAGTATATACTTGGATCGTTGATGAGACCATTAATTCTTTAGCCTGTTCTGTAGCCTAGCTCAGCTGCTAACAAAACTACACCTAATCTGATTAGGATTATTATAGATCCAAATTGCTTCTATTGCTGCCTCAGCTGCAGCAATATTCCGCTTTTGTTGTTTATTCGGCAACAGTATCTTGCTTGGAAGATTTCTAGCTCACTGTTCCGTTTTCAAACTATATAGTACCCTTTATAATGACCTATAGTCAATTTTTATCGGTTAGGAAACTTGCAGCACTGATCCCATTCACTTCAAGTTCTCATTCTCCATAACTTAAGAAGGCATCTTTAGTTCCTCTAATATTTAAGGATGTTCTCAACATCAATCCAGTGACTATCACTTGGATTGGCCTGATTGTGACTCCATATGCTCAAAGCATATGAGACACCAGGTCGCGTACATTTATTTCAATGTACGAGTTCTCGGAGAGTGCTAACAACTTTTAGATCTATCCCAGTAGATCTTATTCCTAGAATAAAGGTTGTCTCTCCAAAGAATTCTATGGAGAATTTTCATGAAAGCCAAGCTTTCACCGATTTTATTATGGGAATATATTTTCCAAGAATGATATATCATCATTTTATAGGACAATCACTTTTAGTGCGCTCCCACTAACCTCCTTTTATACACAAGAATTATATTCGTGTTGAATTAAACCATACACCATTATGATTACATCAAAACGATAATTCCAAGAACGTAATGCTTGCTTCAATCCATAAATGGATTGAATTAACTTGCAAACCTTGTTTGCTGGTTTAGGTACGACAAAACCGTTAGGATGTTGTAAAAATCCTCCAAAAGGTTTCCGTTAAGGAAAGCGATTTTGACGTTCAACTGCCATATTTCATAAATGAAACATGCAGCATTAGCAAGCATTATCCAAATGGATTTAACCATGGCAACGAGTAAAAGGTTTCGTCGTAATCGACACAATGTTGATAACGATACATTTTCGCTACAAGCCTAGCTTAGTACGTTGGTATGTTGCCATCCATGTATGTCTTCCTTGAAGACTAATATAGTACCAATAGGCACAATGCCTTCCGGTACAACAACCAGTGTCCAAACTTGGTTGATATACATGGAATCCATTTCGGACTTCATGGCACTTTTCCATAATATGGAGTCGATACCTTTATCACTTCCTCATACGTAGTCGGTTCGTATTCCTCAATAAGATTGACATCTTTATGAGGTGAGATCAGAAACCCATACCTCCCAGGTTATTTTCTGACTTTCTCCGACTTACGCGGTTTTTGTGTATTCGAAGATTGTGGTACAGTTTGATCCTTGATGAACTGTTTGTGTTCCATTAAGGAATCGATGCCTGGAACAGTATTACTCCGATTTTCATCGAGTTTTACTTTCCTCCCACTTACCACTGCATATAGGTATTCCTCTTAGGAAAACCGCATGGCAAGCAATAATTACATTGTTCTCTTGTGAGCTGTATAAGTACTATACTTTGGTTTCCCTAGGATAACCAATTACAAATTAGGCACTTATCCGATTTGGGTTCTAGTTTGGTATCATCCAAACATATGCCTAGCATTCCCAAATTTTCAGGAATGAGAAAACCCGGTTTCTTTCCTGTTCATATCTAATATGAAGTCTGTCTAACAGATTTTTATGGAACCTTATTCGAAATAAGTATAACACTATTAAATACGTATCCCTAGAAGGAAAATGGTAGCTCAGAGCGACTCATAATTAACCTTATCATGTCTAACAAAATTCGGTTTCTCCGTACGGACACACCGCTCAATTGAGGTGTTCCGGGAGGAGTCCACTGTGAAAGAATACTATACTCTTCAATTATTCGAGAAACTTATTGCTTAAGTATTTTCATCACGGTCCAATCGTGATGTTTTAATACTTTAGTCGATCTGTCTGTCTACTTCTTGTCGAAACTCTAAAAAGTTTCTGACTTATGTTTCATAAGATACACATAACCATAACGTGATGCCACATCCATAGAGGTTACGAAGTATTCATATCCACCTCTAGCCTAGCTAGATATGGGCCCACTTAAGTCACTATGAACGAGGGCTAACAGATCGATGGCACTTTCACTTTTACCAAGTAAAAGGTGTTTTAGGCACTTTGCCTAAAAAACTAGATTCGTAGACATCATTTCAATATGATCAAATCCGTCCTAGTATCCATTCTTCAAAAGTGTGGATATACGAGTCTTGTTAATGTGTCCCCAGACAACAATGCCACAAATAAGTCTCATCTGATTAATTCAGTTTGAGCTATTTATTTGTCATGTCATACATTTGAGATTCATTTATATTCTAAATATAAATAATGTTTTATTCACATCTAATGTGTTTATCTCAATATCATCTTTATAAAATGAAACACTTTAGTGTTCTAGAATATAAAGGTATACCCGTAATGAGTTATACTCTGATATAAAGATAATGTTTTTAGTCAAACTAGGTACATTTTAACAGTTTCCTAATTTAAGTACATACCCGAAGGGTAGTTCCTAAACTTAGGTTTCTACGGTTAAAACAGCGACTCTCGTCCCGTTTTCGACTCACATGTAAATCTCAACTGAAGTCAGTATCCTGCTAATCAGCAGATTCCGCACATCAGTACATATTTATGTACCACATCTAGTATCAAAATCCAATTTTGAAACTAATAGTGAACATGTTTATGACAAACATACTTGAAGCCGGAGCCTTGCCCCTCTTCACTTCCTTCATGTCTGCCTTGTCCATACGGAAGTCACGCATCCAGTGACTCCGTTTGCCACAGTTTAGGCAGACATCTTGGGATAGGTCCTTTATCTTCCCAAAAGACTATGATGATTTTGCCTTTTCCATTTTTAGAAGCTCTGGCTCTGCCTCCTAGAGTATAGCCATCAACTCTCCAAGAGTTTACTCTCGGTTCAAAATGAACCTGCCCCAGCTTTCGGATAGAGACTATAAGATCAAATATTTGGTAGTCTCGGCCACGTAGGTAATGCCTGGCTAACCTAGCTGATCGATGTCAGCAATCATCTGCGACACCTAGTGCTCGACAGATGTACCATCTGACATACACGAGCTAAAGAACTTCTTTTGCAATTAGTACTTCTAAGATTTAAGAATAAATCTATAAAGATCTTTAATTTCATCATCATGGTACAATGATCTAATCCTTAATTTTGATAACGAAATTAAAGTGTCATTGCATCAAGTATAAAGGATTGAGCACTAAAGTTATCATCACATGAATCTTCCAAAGATCATGTTCTACTATTTGCTCAACTCCGGGCTTTAGGCCTGAGATGTTTCTCTATCAAATAAAGTAACTCCTCAGTTTCCAGGACTATCCTGAGGTTTTATTCCCAATTTGAAAATTAAAGCCGTTTAATGACATTTTTACCCAAGTTTATGTTTTAAACGCTAATCTTTCAGTTATCTTGATTGCTATAGTCCAACTATTCAATCAACGATTTCAGGTACAATTTAATATAATGATTACTATAGGCTAACTATATAATCAACTATAATTGGATTGATTAAATTCAAATATATTGATTACTATAATCCAATTATATAATCAACTATAATTTGAAGTAGTTTGAATACAGTCCAACTGTTTAATTTAAAACAACGATATTAGTCCAACTAATATATATTTATGTTAATGACGAAAAATTGAAATGAGCGCGTATTGGCAAGTATCTAGACGAAATTACAAATTTAATACTTGCCTCCCACTATTTTTCGGCGAGCCTCTAACCCTCTGTTGAGTACTCGGGAAACCGTGTTTCCTAGTGGGCTAGGATCCCGTTAAATAACACACAAGCTGTATGATATTTAACTAGGTAGATCTCCAGATCAATTGGATCTCATCCAATTCCTAGATCCAGTAGGTGGGCATCCAAGTCCGAAACATATATCTAATATATCCAATATATTGCCTAACATTTTCCTATGAATCAACTAAGCCTTGGCTTTGGCACAACAAACTTAATGATTCCAGTTAAGCGTGACCCATTGACCTTGGAAAGCTTCGTAATCGATGTCGATGGACAAGAAGTGATCTTGACTTTGGCCAACAAATCACAACTTGGACAAGACACCGATATGGAACAAAGCCTTCATGATTCAAACACATCCGCGATGGACAAATGTCTTGACTTTGGCCAACAAACCAATGCCAATCTTGGATCTTGAGAATGAATCATTCAATGGAAGGAAAAACGATTAATATATGTTAAGGGTTTTTCGCGTAATTGGCAACCAATTAATTATCTTTGTTAAGGTCTCATCATACACCCTTAAACATGTATTTTAAAACATAATAAGGCGCGTTAAATAAATTAATAATGATATGCGGATGGATATTTAAAACACTTTATTCCTAGAACAAATCTCTCCATTTCCTCTCTCCCGCTAGCACAAATATTACTTCTACCCAATTACATAACACTTCTAAAGAAACCTCATTTACATTGAGGGGAATAGGTGAGGAGAAATATAAAGAGTCAAGAGGTAATAGGCTGGACACGCAGGTCCAATTAATAAATTCTAAATTTATTACAACAATTTCCAAAATTGCCATCACTCATCTAATATCCATCCGATATATATTATTCATACATCACATCCATGTATTCACACAAAGCATGTTATCAATCAATCTAATCCAATTAATTAATCTGAAATTAATGACCATCCAATGTTCAAACAACGATTTGATTTGCATGAGTCAAACTCGTTTTAGGAATAATTACTCAAAGTACGAATTCTCGAATTATATCAAACTACAACATTAAATCCAATTAATTTGTATTCAATACTAATTCTTTATTTAATTCCAAATTAAATCATTACACTTATTAATGTGCCTTTAGCAACTTAGATTCTAAATCTAATCATTACGGCTCTCAAAGCCCAATTAACATCCAATGTCAATTTAATTAAAGTCCAATGGGCTTTCAATTAATTTATAAGGAATGGACTTTGGCAACCAAAGCCCAATAAGGAATCACCCTTTGCCAAAAATCAATTTAGGCCCAATTAAAATTTTAAAGGTTCATTTTATTATATTTGGACTTTATGGATATGGTTTTGGGCCCAATTGGATCCAACCAATTAACCTAAACCAAACTTGTCCCAACCAAGCCCATTAAGTCCAAATACAACTTTATTAGCCCAATTCCAAATTTAGCCCAACTAATTAAATTACAAAATTCCAAATTTCACAATTAATTAACTAAAGTGTATAGCCATAATTAATTAGTCAAATTAACATTTCCAAAATACCAATTTACTCAATTAATCATGCTAATCATCATCAACACATGTCCAACATTATTGAATCAAAAATCAACTCATTTCCATGCTTGTAACTCATGGCATTTTAGGGTTTTTGTTCAATTCCTATTTCAATCCAATTGAATCTCACATCAACATTTCCCAAGTCTTTCAAACTCATCCAATGATTAAAAAAACAAAAATCACCATGACATTTAGGGCACCAAACTTTCGGCCAAGCCTAAATTTTGGGGAAAATCCAATCCAATTCAATTTCCATCAAATTGATCATGCATAACACTATGTTATCATCATTCAAGCATACTTAATCAAACAATTTCAACAAATCATGCTCAAATCAAATTTACCCAAATTTTACCCTAAATCAATTTCATGCTTAAACAAGACTCTGATACCATTGTTGGGTTTCTACTATAGTCCCAAGATCATTCAAGCAATGAAAATAATGTGAATACAATAACGAAGTATGGCGGAATCATACTTACAATGAACGAATTTGCGATGCGAAGAACAACAAAAATTTCTCCTTGAGTTTTCGGCCATGCCTCCAATTTGTGTTCCTTGTGTTTCGGTCAACCTCCATGGAAATGATCTTCAAGCTCCAAGCTTTGTGAATGGATTCCATGCTCAAGAGTTGGTTTCCTTATCACCTTTGTTTGACCTCTTTAGTGTGCTAGCACTTGGAAAAATTTGCCACAAATCATTCCTTAAGCTTCTTGTAACTCTCGGCCATGAGAGGAACTTAGAGAGAAAATGGCCCTTGGCCGAATGTTGAGAGAGAGAGAGAGAGAGAGAAAATGAAGTTGTGTTATGTGTTGTGTAATCTAATACACAAAATGAAAGTCAAATACCAAAATAATAAAAAATGGTAAATGTCTTTCAAGCCATCACACTTGAGTGTTTTGCACTCAACCATCAACCAACAACTTCCATCACATTAAAGTGATAAAGTTGACTAGTGATGTGACGCTTGATGTCACTTATGGGCCGCATTTAAATTCAAAATGCGAGTGGGCCCGCAAACATTCCCGGGCTCAGGTTCGCTAATTCTGAATTAACAAATTTTTCGTTGCGACGTAATTAAATCAAATTTAATTAAATAATTATGCCTAGCATAATTACTATTCACATCGCTAGCGAATTAATTCTAAATTAACTCGTTAACCCGAATTAAAATCTAATTTTAATTCCGCGTCGAAATCCAATTTCGTATAATATATCGAATATATTATTTTATCGATTAATTCCAAATTAATCGTTCTCTCTCTGTAAATAGTATTTTATCCCAAATAAAATATCTCCGTAATTAATCCTAGATTAATTCTCTCTATCTATTAATTAATCCCAGATTAATATGTGTGAGTCATACGTCATCGGTGAATCTTCGGGAAGCGACCCATGAGATCCCCGGATATGTTGGCAGTAAATCTGGTCGTCAGACTATCCGAACACGTACGTACCTAGTACTACGTTTTTACCGATTTACAAGACATGGTTGGCTTCTAGCAAAGCACCGTGCCTACCCAATTCTCCAGAAATATTCTTAAAGGAATATGTAATCTATATCAGACGTAGTATACATAGTATTGCGATCCAGTATCGGATGTCACGTGCTAGGCATGAGGCTGGAATTGTGTCTGCCCCGTACGAAGAACATGTCGGATATCTGGTAACTAGTCTCTATAATCAATTAAACATGACCTAGTCATAATATCCCGATAGCTGCAGCATATAAGAGCACCAGTTCCGTATCCTACGTGACCATCATCTTCACTATGACTGAAGTGATACTTCCATCTTGACATCACACCCAATACACTACGATTCTCAATATACCCAGAAGAGGCGTACACAGAACCGGTTAAAGCCCTGGATGACCAAAACTAAAGTATATTGATTGTCGCAAGTATTAGCGGTGCAAGTCTCAGGTAAGACCAAATACACCTACCCTGATTCGGACTTCCATAGACACATAGTCATACTACCAATGGAATTCTGAGGGGTCTATCCAGAGCGAAGCTGTTTCCGAACCATCGGTAAACACAACCTCCTATTACACTTGCATGAGTATCATATACCCAATATATGAGAACTATGTCGTTATGCACCCATAACACGCACAAGTGCAATACTAGTCTATTCCGTATTATCGATGTCCAATCTCGATAATACTCCGACTAGAGATGTTTTAATGATTAAACCTTCATGGATTGATACTGTCTCATATCTTATCAATCCGGAACTAATCATATGGACTTTTATCATTTATATATCCCGGTAATCTAATTACAAATGATAAAAGAGCAATTTCCTTTGTCACATAGTTAATTTGTATAACAACACCATGTTCTATACAAATAGTGATGTTGTGGGTCATAATTGTCCAACAAGAATTTCTCCATGAAGGACCTGGGAGAAGCTTCCTATGTTTTAGGGATAAAACTCTATAGAGATAGAAAAAAGAGGCTGATTGAGTTATCCCAATCAACGTACATAGATAAGATCTTGGAACGGTATAATTTTGGTAACTGTAAGACATCAAACATACCGTTCAGACATGGGATTCATCTTTCAAAGAAGATGAGTCCACAAACAGAAGATGAGAATGTTAGAATATCTAACCAACCTTATGCTTCATGTTTGGGTAGCATAATGTATGCCATGTTATGTACGAGGCCTGATATCAGTTTCGTTGTTAGCGTAACTAGTCGATATCAGTCCAATCCAGGTAATGACCATTAGATGGACATTAAACATATCCTGAAGTATCTAAAAGGTATTAAGGATAAGTTAATAATTTATGGAGGAAACAAACTGCAAGTTAACGGGTATACGGATTCCGATTTCCAATCGGATCTCGATGATAGAAAGTCTACATCTGGATTCGTATTTACCCTTAACGGAGGTGCAGTTTGTTGGAAGAGTTCCAAACAGGGATCGACAGCAGATTCCACCAATGAGGCAGAATATATTGCTGCTTCTGAAGCTGCAAATGAGGTTGTGTGGATTAAGAACTTTATCACAGAATTGGGAGTTGTCCCAAGTATCGAGAATGTGATTCCGTTATACTATGATAATACTGGAGCCATTGCGCAAGCAAAGGAACCAAAGGCGCATCAAAAGTCGAAACATGTGGAACGCAAGTACCACATCATTCTAGAGATTGTGTCGCGAAGGGATATTATCGTATGCAAGGTACCGAGTGAAGATAATGTAGCAGACCCGCTGACGAAGGCCATACCTCCGAAGTTGTTTGATAAACACGTGGAGTCGATGGGTATTAGATACAATCGTTATTGGCACTAGAGCAAGTGTGAGTTTTTTTTGGGGTTGGTGCTCAGAGCGCCAATTCCCGGTTGTATTTCTTTATGAATTCTACTGTAAAACGTTATTATTATGAATAATATATGCATTTTCTAGAATATAATGCATCTTTAATATGGTAAAGACGTAATGACCTTAGAATGACTAGTCATGATGTTGTTGCAAAAGCGTCGCAACAGACATTGAGTTGTGTCATGACGTTGTCATTCTCAGACAGTTCCTGGTCAAGGTTTACACTACTTGGTCAGTAAAGTAAACCCGTTGAGACCGGTACATGTTGTATACTGGAATATATGATTCCAATGGTTTCTCAATAAACCATAAGTCTTGGAGACTAGTATAGACGTGTAGGTGTTTATAGCGGATAAACACTGAACGACTCACCGAAGATTCTTAATGGATGGTACACCAACGTCAATAAGAATCTTATTGGGTTGAGTAGCACTTGTGATTCTTCGACTTGAGATACCATTGTGGGCGCATGAGACATCTTCCACACTTAGATGAAAGTCACGTCACCGATCTATTAAGATAAGACCTCTGCCTGTTCGTTGGGTGTTGATAGATCCTCAGGGTGTCCTGTGTGTATCGAGATATGATCCATCAGTTCTGTGTATCAGAGCATAGATAGTCCATATGATTAGCAATCAGACAAAAATGGTGGGCCCGTGGTACATTTTAGAAGTCAGTTCTAAATGTTCTTTATGAGATTGCTAATAGAGACGTCGATGGGATAATCCCTATAGAGATTTGACGTTTACATCTATATCTTTGGGATATATCCGGATACCTGTGACGGAGGAATTATACATTTTCCATGACCTCAACTTGTATGATTCAACGAGTTTATTTGTGATCGTCATAATTTAGGGGTGGATAAATTATGGACACGAAATTGGATTTCGTGACGGATATGCCTGAATCTAGAGAGTCTCACTAATGAAATATACTCGTAGAGTACTAGGGCAACATTCATAAATGATATTGATTATTTATAAAGTCGTATAAAGGTTAAACGCAAAGTACATATGTAGGTGATGAGTGGTATTTATATCACTATTTCTCACTCATTTAACCTAATATTTTGTATAATTTCTTGAGTTTTGTGAACGTTTTGATGTGTCTTGTGTTATTTTGTAGATAAATAAAGTTTCAGGACATTCTGGAGGTGATTTGGGCCAAAACAGTGAAAATTGGACAAAAAGGACATTTCAGTAAATTGTCAGCATCGCGACGCCAAGACCTTCAGCGTCGTGACGCCTAAAATGCGCCGAACAGTGCTAACGTGCGCCGGGTCCATAAATCAGAATCTGAGAAAAGTTTGACTTTGCTAAAATGCGCCGTCCCACGTGTCACCATCACAGCCGATCTGCTAACATGCGCTGTGCTACGTGTCAGCATCCTACGGTGCCGACAGTCATCATCGCCACGTGTGCCACGTGGCATCCTACGTGTATCCATGTCATCATCCACGTCAGTAAGTCAACAAGTCAATATTGCCACATGTCGTGCCACATCATCATCAGCCAATCAGGAAGTGCCACGTGTCGCAATCCTGCGGTGCCGACAGTCTCTTTCCCACGTGTCGCCACGTCATCGCCACCTCACCGCCACGTCAGTGCCACGTCAACATCAATCATTGAGTATCTAATCCTTATCTGACACGTGGCGGATAAGAATCTCATTGACCAATCAGAAGCCGCCACATGTCACAATAATTGAAGTCCAACCGCCGCGCCACGTGTCACCTTATCAGCTTATCTATAATCTTCAAACCAGCGAACCAGAGCGTGCCACATCGACAAAATCTGGCGTAGCGACGCTGAGGGCCCGGCGTCGCGATGCTAGAAGCCTACCGAGGCCTATAAATTGAGCTCGAGATTTCAGAATTCAGTGCACCACTCTCTCTCTTATATTCTATCTAAAGAGAGAGTTTCTCTCTCTACTTTCTTTTAATTTTTAGTTTTTAGTTTTGTAATTAATTTTAATTACGTTTTGTTAATATAGTAATTTATTTTTAATTTTTACTTTTTACAGTTTTTATTATTTACCATGAGGAGGTAACTCCCCCGCTAGGGTGAAAGGTAATTCTTTTACTGTTACTATTTAGATTAATCTCCCTTAAAAATAATATATTCACTATTTAAAATATTGACTTAAAAAGGATACCGCCAGATTGGTCGGTTGGTAATTCATTTTAATCTGCTTTAAACCTGATTAATAAAGGATACCGCCAGATTGGTCGGTTGGTAATTTAATTTTGGTTCCGCCTTTATGGCTGGTTGGACTTAATTTGACTTAATCAGGTTACCGCCTATATGGCTGGTTGGAAAAAGAATCACAAGTTTATATATTATTTTATGGGAGATATCTAAATTAGTAGTAGTAAAAGTAATTCATTTTACCTTAGCATTTTATTTTATTGTAATTACTTTTCAGTATTTACTTTACCGTATTTTTTATGTCTTTTATTTTCAAGTTTTTACTAGCCCTAGTTATGTGTTGTAACTAAATTAGTTATCTGGGTTGTGATGAAATCCAATATCACCGTTTTATAAGGGTTAGATTATAGCTTGGGTAATATAAAGATTTATTTATTGAGTCTTAAACTTAATGCTTTTTTCATTAACTGGCCATTAATAAAATTGATCTGGTAAATCTAAAATGAACTAGACATATGGATTTTAGGTTTCAGCCTTAGACTCAATAGCCCACGATCTTCCTTGAGGATAGATAACCCTTTAATAGATTTCCTTACATGATAGGAATATACCTGTCGGGCGGGGTAGCCATAATTGGAACTTAAACTTAATGAATCCAGATAATTTGGTTGACATAGACATATGGTTCAATTGGTTTAAACTGGGTATTGTGTCTGACCATCGACAGAGGCTCACACATAATTTAGTGTTCCAGGTTAATAAATCAATATATTACCCAACTTTAAGATAACCACTTCATCTTTAAAATGATATTGGAAGAAATCACAACCCTAGATAGTTTTTAATATTGAATTTTCTTAAAACCTATTTTCGACAATTTTATTTACTTGCTTTTAAATTTAGAATCGTCATCATTTCAAATCAATCAATCAACTGTTAGATACTAGTAATCATTTGACCTCATAAAATTAATAGTTTTGATATTAAGTCCTCTTGGGATCGATATTTTTATGCTACTTGAACGATACGTGCGCTTGCGTTATACGTGTGTGTTTACGCGGTCAGTAGGGACCCGATAGTCATTTCTTAATTTTTGTATATTTGCATTTAATGATAGATTTTATCAAATACACATTAATTAAATGTCAAATTGAGATATTTGACTTTTATCATAAATATATATGTATTTGATATTTAATGTAAATATAATACATATATTTAATATATTTGTATTTAATTAATTAATTATTTAATTGTTAAATGATTAATTAATTAAAGTATACATATTTTAAAGTTATGATATTTATTTTAATGACTAAGTTGCAATTGTTGACTTGCTTTATTACATTAAATGGTTTAATGATTGAAAGTAACAAGTTAATAAAGCAAATATTAATGAAATGAAAAACAAAATATCTAGATATTACTTACTACAATTTTCGGCCATGTGCAAGAATTGTGAGTATATATTGTTTGTTTCATTTTAGGGTTTCATTAACCTTGAAACACTTACTCAAAACTCCATTAAAGAAAGACAAAGAAGCTTGAGAGAAAGAAAAGCAAAAACAAAGAAAAGCTTGGAATTTAGTAAGTATTTCCAACCTACCATTAGAGGGAAAAATATTCCTCTTGTTGTGGGCTTCATCTTGTGATGTTCTTGTGTTTTTTCTATTCTTTATTCTTTATATTTTTGGAGGATGGAAGTTTGAGGATAGGGTTAATGCATGTATAAGATCATAGAATACTTCTAATATGTTAACAAGCATTCTTTTGATAGTTTAAGAAACTTGTTGCTATTCTAGATTTATTGACCCACTCTTAAATGACCTAGATTTGTTCTATAGTTGTTTCATTGTGGTGAGGCTTGATTGGTGTGGAAGAAACATGATTGAAACATTGGATTTTATTGATTTGGTCTAATTTGTCCAATTTGATGAAATTAAAAAATTAGGGTTTAAGACCACTTCCAAATTTAGGGATTTCATTTATGTTGTGTATTTGGATGTGTTAAATGATGCATATAAAATCTTATGTTGATTGGATATCATCTTGATGTGTTTTGAACATTAAAAGAGCAAAATGCACAATTTGGTTCTAAAAGGGGGCTCACGGCTTTGTGCAAGTTTTGGGGGGTTTTTTGTGGCAATTTGTATTTTGAGATTTAGGACATGTTAAATTCATCTTAGAAATGATTTTGAATCATCCAAAATTATTTTGAACAATTTAGGACTAAAATGAATAAAATGCAGAGCTTTGGGGTAATTTGGTAATTACAAAAAAAAATGATTTCTTATGTAATATTTCTTAATTTGATAATTGGGTAATTAAATAAATAAGTTTATTTAATTGATCCGAGAAAAAGTTTTGAAATTGGAAAATTTTGATTTTTCATTGTTCCGCTGCGTTACCGGATTTCCGCCCTAAAACCCATTTCAGATACGTAACGCCCCAAAGTCATGGATTTGCACTGCTGGCTACAGTTAGGCGTATGTGGGGACGACGATACGTAAAGCCCTCATACATCAAGTTTTTCAGTTACAACTCAGTTCACAGATACCAGATTTTCAGAGAATAGTTTTCAGAAATCAAAGTTTTAGAAAATAGTTTTCAGAAATCAGACTTTCAAAAGCAGACTTTAGAAAGAGAAGTTTTATTAAAGAGTTTTCAAGCAAAGTTTTCAGAAAGAAAATTTTTCTATAAGTTATTATGTTGAAACTCTGGTTTTAAAACCAAACGTTTTTATAACAGTTTTTCAGTTTTCGTCCACTCACTTAGATCGTACAGCGATCTAACCCCCCACTCCCAGTGTTTGTTTTGTAGGTATTCCAGGAGGACGAGCTCGAGAGGACGGATACTGATGGCAGTCACTAGAGGTTCTGAGTCCACCAGTTCAATTCAGGGAGAGTAAGAGTCCAGTGAGAGTCAAACAGAAGTCTTATATTAGTTTTTGGTTGTCTAATAGTCGATGTAAAGACATGTGCTTTATGTATACAGTTCTTTTTAGAGTTGAGTATGCATGATAAGTTGTTGGGTTTGGGCTACTGTCCTATACATACTATTTATATATAATTAGAGGAAAGAGTAGCAGATATCAGAGTCAGGGCTTATGGGGTTAGTACGGTCTATCCCCTACCGGTAGCATCTCCCATATTGAGGATGTTACCGACAAAATTCCAGAATTAAAATTTGAGTAAGATTAGAATTTTTTTTTATTAAAATTATTTTTGGAAGGAATTCTAATAGAAATTGAGTTGTTACTAGTTTTGAACTAAATAACTTCTTAGGAAGTTAAAACCCAATAAAATTTTAATTATATTAAAATTAAATCACCACAAGAATCATAATACAACCTTGATTATATCTCTTAATTATTTAATATGATTAAAACATTAATTGATAATCAAAGTATATCTTTTAAAAGTTTCAAGATTAGTAATAGGATTATTCAAGCCAAGAAAGCCTAAGACCTTCTCGAACAAAAGGTTTCTAAAGAGAACTCTGTCACCAAGGCGATAAGAGTCTAAGAAGGTATGGACTTAAGTGGTCACACCAGACCCCCCTCATCTTCTAGGAGTTTTTCCTAGTTATCGAATTGTGAATGATTGTCTTAAACCAAAAGGATCAGTCTTATTAAAGTGTTAATAAAAGATTAGGATCCCCCTCGTCTAGAGACAAACATAAAAGTTATGTGGTAAATGTGCTTGTGCACGATGAAAGTATAAGATACAAAAATATCAAGACACACTGAAAGAAAAGACCTAAATCATAGAAGATATGAATAATTAAATAATCCCCAAGATTGAATATTAAGCATTCACCTTCCAACACAATCAAATAGCCCACTAAATATATTTTAGTAATCCCAAAACCCATGTGACTAGAATTCGAATTTTTTTCCAAAACCACTTTAAGGATCGTGGTTATGCCATTATTGATGTAAATAAATATATAAACAAATAAAATTAATCCCTATTAATTTTATAAGCATGCAAATAAATTTTATTTATTAATATAAATACTATTTAATAATAATTAAAAAATACATCTTGATGTGTTTATTATTTTCCCGAGCCTTCTTAAAATTTCTCATTATGTTTTCTTTTGTCGTAATGCACCAAGCATTGCACCTATAGTTGTCAAACTAGCACTCCTCTACGAACACATTACTCTCACTTTGAGAATAAATAAAATATTTTTCTTCCTTAGATGTTGAAGACTTATTTTAGGATCAAAGAAGCAAATTTTCCTTAAACAAATTTGGAACTGCACACAAAAGAGAGAGAGAGAGTATTCGGCCAAGGAGAATTATATCTCTCTTGGCCGAATTCTCCATGTATTTATAGATAGAAAATGTTTCAACTATATCTCAATACAATAAGATCTCTCCAAATCAAATTTGGTCTTTTAAATATTATTTCCAAAATAAATTAGAATATTTAATCAAATTAGGAATCTTAATTAAATAAAGACTTCTCTATTTAATCTTTATTATGACTCTAATTAATTTGGGTACTAGCCCACTAAATTAAAGCCTAATAGATTAAATATTATTTTGACCTATTAATTAATTAATTAACTATTAATTAATTAATTAATTAATTAATCTTACTTAATTTTAATTAAAAATTAATTAAAATTACATCCAATTTAATTTAATTTATTTAATATAAATATCAAATATTTATTTAAACAATTAAATCTAATTTTATATTTCGAATTTATTAATCAAATTAATATTTTCGAATATCCTAATCCAATTAGAAAATCTTATTTTTCCAAAATAATCATTTATTAACTTTTAATAAACATCATCGAATTTGTAACATAGACGAGAACTATATTGTGCGACTGTCCTAGGTTCATTATTGAGTAGTAGTGAAATATTATTAACTCTTTAATATTTAATCTTTATGAAATTCCACAGACATTAGGTAATCGCATAGCAGTAAGTCATGACCCTTAGTTGATGAACGAAGTGGGAAAACATATGAACCTGTTAGAATACACTTTGAGCATGTCATCTCATTTCTTCCAATATTTATGTTTCTTATCGAGTCCAAGATCATGGTTAGGTCAAATCATTTCTACTCGAGATATCTTTAAACTCGATCTTGTGAATTTGATATCTCTAAGATATTGACTGCTTTGGCCAAAAACTTATATCCACAACTTTGAGTTTTCTTGAAAAATCTTTAACTTTAATTATCAAAGCTATTGGATTTCATCTTGAAGCACACGTGACTTTGTACGTTAATAGTTCAAGGTCATCTAGTATTTATTCAAAAGACGTGGACAGTCGAATGAGGATATACTAGTGAACTAAGAGTGCTATCGCACAAGTTATCATATGATCTCAGGTCAGAGGATATGAAGACATTAATGTATTATTATGAAGATCAATGACCTTAGATAATATTACCATGTGATCTTACGTTTATGTGGTCGTGTTTGATATTTCATTCTACTAATGAAACATCTATTGTATGTGTCCTTATGATATGAGACTCATCATTCATTCTATTAACATACACACAACAATATTGGTCAAGTGATAAATTATTATCCTGTATAACAATCACATTTTACCAAGAACTTACTTTTAAGACTTATTCGTATAAATATTGTTGACTCTCATAATCACAAATTTCTTTTGGATTAACGATATTTATTTGACATAACGTCTCTGGACATACACATGAAATATGGATGCAACAATGTATAAAGAATAAATACCTCCTATTAATAAATAATAAATTATATTATAAATATTATACCTCAAACCATAACATCTATAATTGGTTTTGGGGCATACACTCTAACACCGTTTTATAAAAAATCTATTTTTGTCCCGTGAAATCTCGGCTCGTCCCGTGATAATCTAATCCAGATTCAAAATTTATCATTCCGATCTCGTCCCGTTTTCAATATGAGACGAGACCAAAATTATCCTGAATTCAATCTCAAATGGGATGGGAATCCGTTGAGACGGAACATGAAATTTTGCCAACCTACTCATCGCATAAAATGAGGGGGAATTTTTTTGCTTTCAAGGAATCCGAAGATGCTGAAAAGATGCCAAGCCCGATGCTATAAGAGAAGTGTCGTTGTGATGCTTGTCGGTTGTTTGTTTGTTTTTTTTTTTTAAACTTTGCGGACACATGTACGAACTGTCTTAGTGAGGGTATTTTAGTCAATGTTGACAAACAAAATTATTATATTCATCGATTGTGCTAACTATTTTTTTTTTTAATAAATAATTTATAAATTTTTGTTAAATTTATAGACTGTTTTTAATTTATCCAAAATCTCAAAGATCTTAAGATATTATTTTATCAATATTTTGTTGGATTTTAGAAATTACACGGATTGTTTTCATAAAAAATTAAAAATTAAACAACAAAAAAAATTGATTAAAAGACAAACAGTTGAATAAAAAATATTTCAATTCTAATATAATTGAAAACCACGAGGCTTAGTTTTTAAAAGTGAAAATATATTGCACAAAGAATCTTACTGATAAAATCTTAAAAACAAGTGACGTGCATATCTTAAATTTAAATATAATAATTTTGTTTAATCACAAGTGGAGGCAAGCATTAGCAACGAGAAATTTTTATAAAGAAAATTGTGTTTTGGTTTGAATTCGCGGCTCTCCAGAATTTGTATAAAGAAAATCATTCTCTTTAAAACATTTCGCGGTTCTGCCCAGAATTAGTGTTAGCAGAATGTCAGCCCCGCCGTTCCCAATATAAAAATAAGGCTAAAAAATTCTGTCTCAATCGATTTGACACAGAATCGATTGATATATTTACACCAAAAAAAATTATTTGCTCAGAAACTGATGATAATAATTTTCCATTCAAATGTCTTCTCTTCGTTTGCTTTGAAAGAGGCAAGGATCGGTTTAATTTCCTTCCAATTCTGCCTTATCTCCACACAACTCGCACCAACGGCGTTTCCAATTTTTTAGACGTTGAAAATTCTGACAAAGCATTAACTCCATTGAAACAAGTTTTGAAAAAGATGTTCTGCTTGTTCTTGTTCTTGAATCTTGATATTCTATTTCCTCGAGCTTCGTCCCAGCCCTTGTTGTTTCTCATCAACAAGGAAAGGTAAGAGTGGTAATATGCCGGGCCGGGTTCGAATTTTGATAAGTCTGGTCTGAGTTTGGTAGGAATTTTTTTGGCTCAGGTCAGAGAAAAGCCCGGTCCGAGCATTTGTCGGGCCGACCCGGCCCGACTGGGTCCCGAGTTCGGGTCAAGCTTTATCCGGTCCGATTTTTTTTAATAAAAAAATTAATATATTTTTAATTTATATATATATATATATATATATATATAATATTTTTTAAGTCCGGGCCGAGCTCGGCCCGGGCTTAATGTGTTAGGCTCAACTCGAGTCTGAGCCCAAGTCAGACCTCCACTTCGCTAGCGCGGTCCAGGTTTTTTTACTCCCGAACCGGATCAGTCCAGACTTGGATTTTTTTGCCATCCTTGAGGAAAGGCACAGCCAAGGATGAGGCATCATCATTTGACATGACTAAGGCTTAAACCTTTGCGTGAGTGACTGAGTATGTGATGAGAAGAGATGAAGTTCAAAGATGATACACAGAGAAAAGGATACATAAGGATGAAGGATCTTATATGAGATTTGATGATTTAAGAGGTTATATAATTCTTTAATCAAAGGAAATGTCGATGTCATTAAAATCATAATCTCAACAGTAATGTGTGTGTATTTAAATTACAACTCCTTTTAATATAATAAAACCTATTAATTGTGGATTTATTTTTTTAATATCTCCAAAAATAACTTCTTGTAACTCCTCAAAATATTAAAACTAATTTTACAATTCATTAAAAACTAACAATAGTAGTTGAGATTGGAACCTATAACCACTTGGATATTATAACCGTCATTAAATCATATTGATATATATATATATAAACTACATATTTTGGTGTGAGGCATTTGAAATTCCCTACAAGTAATAGCGACAAAGCAATCTCTATACTCAAGAGGGGGGTGAATTGAGTTATCGGTATAAATGCGGGATTATAAAATCTTTGCCGATTTTAGCTCTTATTACCAAATTGACACTTAGGCTAATTTTCTCTATTTCAATTAATAGCCTATATGCAAGTTTTCTATTCACACACATATATATAAATTAACTTGTGATAAGTAAAAGCGTAAGGATAGAGAAATACGACACCGAGATTTATAGTGGTTTGGCCAAACGTGCCTACGTCCACTCCCTCAAGCCTTGCTTGAAGATTTCCACTAATCTCGAGTTTCCGTGATTCACTCGCAACCAAGAGTTTTCCGCAAAGGTGCACTCCAAACCTTTTACACTTTTGAGTTTTGTTCGTAGGCGCACTCACAACCTTTACACTTTACCCAAACTATGAGATTTCACAAATCACAAGTGTTTTGTAAAAAAGGTTTGAAACACACTTGGGCACTCACAAATATAATGAAGATTGTGTGAGTTGCAAACCCAAGTGTTCTAAGCTCACTAAATGATATGAAGGTGAGTGTGTGAGCTTGAGAGTGTTTGAGATTAAGAAGGTTTAAGACACTCTTATTTTGCCTTAGAGAATGTGTATGAATATGTGTATCGAGTCTCTAATCAAGGCAAATGAGTTGGGGTTCATTTATATAGAAAATGAAGAGCAGTCCCAACTTTCTGCTGAGACCGGTATGGTCACCGGTATTGGTACGGTATGCCGGTCTGGGGCTCCAACGGATACTAACGGCTATATTACCGTTGAGCAGTATACGTTAGGCCGGTATGATAACCAGTATGAGGACCGGTATGGTCTGTGCCGGTTTCAGTGAATGTGCAGTGTGAAGGCTTGACCGGTTTGGTCACCGGTATGTAGACCGATTTAGGTCATGCCGGTTCCAGTAAGGGAACTAGCCGTTGGGCTCACCGGTATGGAGACCGGTTTGGTTTGTGCCGGTTCTAGTAGCCATGTTCCTTAGGTTCACCGGTTTGGTGACCGGTATGAGACCGGTATGCCGGTCTCAGTACCAAAAATGCAGATATGAAGATTTTAATGCATTTTGTACATGAACCTAATGCATCTAAGTGAATGTGTATGATCCATATGAGCTTAGGCACTTGAATATTACAATTCGTATTACAATTAGATCCATAAGCTAAGACTTCGCAAGATTATCTCGATTTGCCGCAAGTCTTCACATTCCCACTCTTCACCACGTTGCGCTTCGACATCTTTTTGTATTACTTCGTATTTGCTCGTCGAAGACTTCTTTCTTGTTGCATCATCAAAATCCAATTACGCGACCAAGTCGCAAACAATCTCCCTCTTTTTGATGATGACAACCCCTCAAAACTTGTTTAGACTTGTGAGCTTCTAGGAGTCGAAATGGTGATGATTTTGCTCCCCCTCAATATAAGCTCCCCCTCAATGTGTGATTGTCTTCAAGATAGCTCTATAAGACTTAGACAAACACATTAGTACAATTACTCCCCCTTAACCAAGGGTGAGGGTAAAACAAGTTTTAATCTCATTCTAATGATTTCTCACCCTTTGACATTATCAAAAAGTGAAGAAGCAAAATGTAAGTTCTAAATGAGATACCAATTACATATGTGCTAAATAATGATACAAACAAAAATAATGCACATTTGGCATTTCCCCCATTTTTGCCATAAAATGTAAAGAATCATGTATGATGTATTTCTCAAAATTTTATACCCATGATTACCAATTGAATAATTATCATCTTAAGCATGATTTCTCCCCAAATTTGATACCAAATAAAAAATAACTCAATACATTTCATGATACCAATGTTTAAATCTCAAAAATCCATGCTTTTCATTATACCAATGGAAATTTATGTCAATATACATGCATTTCATTTTCATTCAATATGTTACATGGCAAAAGTGTTTTCAATGCAAATCAACCAAGTAATCACATACATGTAATTCAACTCAATGAATATAATGTGATACCAATTGATATGAAAAGGGGTTTAACTTTATGATTAAGGCAATTAATGATATCAAATGAATATTTGATACCAATAGAAGATTGAAAATATTGCCTAATCACTTTGTATGCTTAAAAAAAAATTATAACAATTTGAAATATGCATACATACACAATTTAGAGGAAACGATACCAATGTTTTCGTGAATACGGATTTTACTTTTACCGTTGCGATTTCTTATTTCTTTGAGCCTTTGGGATCAATTTGTAATTTTCTTTATGATTATTCCCAAAGCTCCCCCTACAAAATTATCAATTGCAATTTGGTACCCAAAATTTCTTGGGTCCATGGGGGTTAATTTTGATTCTTTGAGGAATCCATGCATTTTGAATCACATTCTTGTACATGCATTCAAAAATTTTATGTCCCTTTTTATTGCATGCATGACATGTGATATTTTCATCGATAGCATTTTTAGCATGAGAATCAGATGCCTTAACAAAATAATTTCTCAAAAATTTCCTCTTAACGTAAGACCTATATTCTAATCCTTCTCTTTTAATGCACATTTTTTGGATCCAATAAGTATATTAAAATTTTTATGTCCCATGTGAATTTTCTAACAACGTTTTGCAAATCTATAACTTTTGTATGTAATCAAACATTTTATTTCAAAATTGATTTGCAATCGCATGTTTTAGAGCTAGATGGCATATTCGATATGGCATTTTCAAGTTCTAGCTTTTTCATTTTTAAACATGCATTTTCATCATTTAAACATGCAATTTCTTTTTCATGTTTGGCCTTTAAGCAAGTAATATCATTATCTAAAACATGAATTTTATCCATACAAGTTGCATGATCATTTTTAAGTATAGCATGCTCATTTTTTATCAAATTTAATTTCTTTTTAAGCACGTCACACAATTCTTGCAAGCCATTAAATGCATTAAGTAAATCATTATAATTTTGAGAATTGTGTACCTCTTCTTCTTCTTCTTCTTTTTTGCTTTCAAAGAAGGGATCCTCATCCTCGATGGCCATAAGTGCTAGGTCATTCTCGATGGCCATGAATGCTAGATTTGTTTTCTCTTGGGCTTGGACCTCTTCCTCCTCGGATGAGCTAGAATCGCTATCACTCCAAGTTGAAGTAGCTTTCATTGCCTTTTTGAGATTACTAAATGATATGAAGGTGAGTGTGTGAGCTTGAGAGTGTTTGAGATTAAGAAGGTTTAAGACACTCTTATTTTACCTTAGAGAATGTGTATGGAGATGTGTATCAAGTCTCTAACCAAGGCAAATGAGTTGTGGTTCATTTATATAGAAAATAAAGAGCAGTCTCAACTTTCTGCTGAGACTGGTATGGTCACCTGTATTGGTACCGGTATGCCGGTCTGGGGCTTCAACGGATACTAAGGGCTATATTACCATTGAGCAAGTATATATTAGGCCGGTATGATAATCGGTATAAGGACCGGTATGGTCTGTGCCGGTTTCAGTGAGTGTGCAGTGTGAAGGTGTAGGACACCGAAATTGGCGACACTGTTCCAGGCTCGCGGCCTAGTTGGGAGTACGGAATAGCCCGCGGGGGAACTAAACCGGAGAAATAACATGGAGTCGCCACCCGATGTGAACCGGGAAAATGATTTAAGGCCGCACTCACCCCTCGCAAGGGAAGACCTCAAACCGTTGGGTTCGAAATGGTCCCTAACTTATGCCACTTGTAATGAAAGGATTTGTGCAATAATCTAACCAAGCCTAAGCAACATATATTTCCAAGGATAATCTACTTCTAAGTTCATGCATACAAAAATAAATTGGAATAACGATAAGCATATAATTTCATGAACACATTATATTGATAAACACAGAGACGCAAATAAACAATAATTGTACAAGCATGCATATTAAAGAGAGGCAATTAAGTGCATAATGTAAGGAGATAATTAAAGAGGCAATTATACACTAAAATAAACGTGCCATGATGCGATGCAAAAGAAGATAGACAATAAAGGTGAAAGAAGAGAGATGCAATATATGCACACATCTATATAGGACTTCAAGTGTCCGATTGAACGTATCTTACGTTCAATCGAACGTGTTTTGTCCGGCACGGCAAAACATCGTGGCAAAAGTAGCCATTAGGCTTTTCATCTCTCGAAATGGAGGACCTTTAATCCAACTTGATTTGCCCATGCGCCTTGCAATATGATGCATGATTATGCAAGGAGATGACATATAAAAAGTAAATAACGGAATAATAAAAGGCGCGACAAAGTATTGTCGTAAATGTAGCATTTTAGACTTTTCTTCCCTCAAATAGGGAACCTTTAGACCAACATACTAAGTCCATGCGCATTACATCACAATGCATAGAAAGTAAAGACAACAATATAGGACTTTGTATACTCGATTAAACATATCTCACATTCAATCAAACACCCTTCGTCCGACGCGGCAAAATATTGTCGTAAAGGTAGCCTTTTGGACTTTTCTTCCCTCAAATAGAGAACCTTTAGACCAACATACTAAGCCATGCGCATTACATCATAATACATAGCAAGTAAAGACAACAATATAGGACTTCGTATACTCGATTGAACATATCTCACATTCAATCAAACACCTTTCGTCCGGCGCGGCAAAGTATTGTCGTAAAGGTAGCCTTTTAGACTTTTCTTCCCTCAAATAGAGACCAACATACTAAGCCAATGCACACTATATCATCAATACACAATCAAGTAATGTGCGGAAAGTAAAAGACGGAATATAAAATGCGAATAATAAACAAAAAAGATAAAATAAAGTGAAAGATATGTCGTTTGCTCATGTGGTACGTGGAGTTGTTTCCCAAGTACAGACCGCACTACCGTCCATTCAGATTCAGCTATGGAATTTACGTTTGGGTTTCCATCTGATATACCATAAGAGACGACACATTTTTCATTCATCCAATGGCCACAACACACATTAACCAACGAGTCTCATGCGAAGGAAATACAATAAATAATTAAAAGATGAATGAAAATAAATAAGAAAGGTGCCATCAGGTCTAACCTTTTATGTCGACTCTTGGAAGCACGTCACAAGGCTGTCGGAAGGGCCAACACTCCGCAACTCTTCTGGTTCGCTGGTTCACGTTCTTTCCTCGTTATTTCGCTGTTTGGGCTGCTGTTTTTACTCCGTTTTGCTACTGTTTTACTGCTGTTTTTCAGTCATTATTTTTGTTGTATTAAGGGACTATTTTTATGGTTCCTAAGGGGATTAGGGCTGCTATTTTGTGCTGTAATTTAAGGGGTTTAAAGTGTAGTTTTTATCCACTGTTTTTGGTAATCTATGCCACTATTTGAGGTGATTTTTTTCAGTGATTATAGTGCAGTTTCAGGGGGCTATTTTTGGTCACTGCAGTGTGGTTTCAAGGGCTGTTTTTTGGTGATGCAGGGACTGTTTTGGGGGGATGTGTTTCGGTGGTCTTGGGGTATAAAAATAGTGCAGTTTTCGGTGGTTATAGGGGCAGATCTGGGACTATTTTGGTGAGGTTTCTTGGTTGTTTGGGAGAGTGTTTCAGTGAAGGTTTGTGCAGTAATGGAGGGGGTTTGAGGGCAGTGTTTCGGCTATTGAAGAGAGGAGGAGAAGATAATTGTTTCTTGTTGCTTGTTACTTGTGTTGGGCGTGTGATGCTAGGAGAGGGCAAGGGTTGAGTTTGTGATTCTTTTATAGAAAAAGGCTAGGGTTAATCCTTGTTTGAATAGGAATGGGATTTGTGTAATTATGGGGGATATATTTTATTAGTGTCACACAAGGAAAGCATCTATTTAATTAGGGACAATATTTGGCATGATTAGGAAGATCATATATTTGATTTTTTTTTATTAGGTATGTGATTATTTAGATTTTATTTGATTTGTTTTAGTTTCACCATGTGTTAAATATTTGTTTTGTTATTTTTGGATGTGTTTTATTGGGCTTGGGCGTGTGAGTGGTCTTCTTTGGGCGTGAGTTTGGTTTATTTGGTGGGTTTGGTGTGTGTGTGGTGGTGTGTGGGCTTGGTGTGTGTCTTGCGAGGGTTTGGGCTAAGGATATTTTAAAACGAAAGTCCAACAAGCGAACCTGAAGCTAAACAAGCGAATAAAATCCAACAAAATACTGATTTCTGACTTTTCCCTTTCGACGTCCGTTTCCCGCGACTTCCGCGACTTAAAAGGTAGTGCCTCTAAATGAGACTCATCATATGGACTTACATGCAAAAATGCAGTGCCTACAGTCGCCCCCACTTTGATGGGACTTGTGCAGTGTGTGACAATGATAATCCTATCAAAGTTGTGCAATGAATTTTTAGTTACCTGGCTCGCCAGCTGCTGCCTGACTTGCATGTTGCTTTGAATTAAGTTGATGAGAGGTGGTCTATTCTCGAACCGAGTTGATAAAGTGGGCCTCGACCCTGGGATTCATTCCCAAAACTGCTGGTGAAGTGGGCCTCGACCCTAGGATTCATTCCAAAAATCTGACGATATGGGCCTCGACCCTGGGATTCATTCCAAAACACTGACAATATGGGCCTCAACCCTGGGATACATTCCCGGATTCATTCCAAAACTCTGATGATATGGGCCTCGACCCTAGGATTCATTCCAAAACTCTGATGATATGGGCCTCGACCATAGGATTCATTCCCGGATTCATTCCAAAACTCTGATGATATGAGCCTCGACCCTAGGATTTATTCCAAAACTATGATGATATGGGCCTCGACCCTAGGATTCATTCCCAGATTCATTCCAAACTCCGACGATGTGGGCCTCGACCCTAGGATTCATTCCCAGATTTATTCTAAAACTCTGATGATGTGGGCCTCGGCCTTGGGATTCATTCCTGGATTCCTTCCAAAACTCTGATGATGTGGGCCTCGACCCTGGGATTCATTCCCGGATTCATTCCAAAACTCTGTTGATGTGGGCCTCGACCTTGTGATTCATTCCCGGATTCATTCCAAAATTCCGACGATGTGGGCCTCGGCCCTAGGATTCATTCCTGGATTCATTCCAAAACTCTGCTGAGGTGGGCCTCGACCCTCGAGACTTATCCCCAAAACTGATATTAATGTGGGCCTCGCCCTCGGGACTCATCCCCAAAACTGATGCTGACAACGCGGGCTTCAACCCTGGGATTCATCCCCAAAACTGATACTGATGTGGGCCTCGACCCCAAACTGATACTGACGATGTGGTATGGGCCTCGACCCTGGGACTCATCCCTAAACTGATATTGATGTTATTGTGGGCCTCACCCCCAGAGTGCCATACCCGGCAAGACTGATACTGATTCTATTGTGGACCTCACCCCCAGAGTGCCATACCCGGCAAGACTGATATTGAGGCTGATGGTTCATTTCGTCCTCAACGAATGCTTCGCGTCGTAACCAGAGATACACTCAACTCCGATCGTCTGAATGGGTACTCTAAACTAGACTCCTAGTGTGTGTGTGCTCATGCTTTTTCGCAGCTTAATCCTTAAGTAAGCCAACTCGATGATTTTGTTTCGGAGAACCGGATCAGTGGGTCTAACCAACCTAGTGTTGGGTTTCTAGGTTTATTCCCAAGATCAAATAAGCATAGAAATGTGAATGAATAACAAAGAAGAGTGGCGGAAACACACTTACATTGATCGGTTTATGGATGCGTTGATCAACAAAAAATTTCTCCAAGATGCTCTAAGGTTCTCGGCCAAGGTAATCCAAAAGCTCCAAGCTTTGTTTTTGATTTTCCAAGCTCTCAAGTAGGTTTCCCTAACACCTTGATATGATTCTTTGAAGATGTGTGCTAGCACTCAAAAATTTGCCACAAATTTTAATATTGTTCAAGCCAAAATTCGGCCAAGTGAAGAACAAGGAGGAAAGTATTTCTTGCTTGCCAAATTCGGTCACAATGAGAGAGAAAATAAAGTTGTGTAAATGATTTCCAAAATCAATTAATTTGATATACAAAAAGTGAAGGTTGTATAAGTCTTTCAAAGCTTTCATTTGGAGTGTTTTACAAGCCACCAACTAATTCACCTAAACACATCAACCAAAAGCAACTAAAGGTGACATGTGATGTGACATTTGATGTGACATGTGGGCCCCACTCGATTCCAAATGCGAGTGGGCCCGTAAACACTCCCGGGCTCGGGTTCGCTAATTCCTAACTAACAAACTTCCTTCGCGACGTAATTAAATCGAATTTAATTAAATAATTATGCCTAGCAAAATTACTATTCACGTTGCTAACAAATTAATTCTAAATTAACTCGTTTGCCCGAATTAAAATCTAATTTTAATTCCGCGTCGAAATCTAATTTCGTTTAATATATCAAATATATTATTTTAATGATTAATTCCAAATTAATCTTTCTCTCTCTTCAAATAGTATTTTATCCCAGATAAAATCTCTCCGCAATTAATCCCATATTAATTAAGCTCGAATCATACGTCATCGGTGTATCTTCGGGAAGCGACCCAAGAGATCCCTGGATATGTTGGCAGTAAATCCGGTCGTCGAACTATCCGAACACGTACGTACCAAGTAGTACGTTTTTACTGATTTACGAGACAAGGTTGGCTTCTAGCAAAGCGACATGCCTACCCAATTCTCCAGAAATATTCTTAATGGAATATACGATCTATATCAGGCGTAGTATACATAGTATTACGTATAGCGATCTAGTATCGGATGTCACATGCAATGCCTGGGGCTGGTACAATGTCTGCCCCGTACGAAGCATATATCGAATTACTAGCAACTAGTCTCTTTATTATCGGATAATCATGACCTAGTCATATTATCCCGATGGTTGCAACCCTTAGAGAACCAGTTCTGTATCCCTGCGTGACCATCATCTCCATATGACTGAAGTGATACTTCTGTCTTAACATCACATCCAATACACTACGATTCTCAATAAACCCAGAAGAGGCGTACACAGAACCTGTTAAAGTCCTGGACGACCAAAACCAAAGCGTATTGATTTTCGCAAGTACTAGCGATGCAAGTCTCAGGTTAAGACCAAATACACCTACCCTGATGCGGATTCCCATAGACACATAGACATACTACCAATGGGATTCCACGGGGTCTATCCAGAGCGAAGCTGTTTTCCGTACCATCGGTAAAACACAACCTCCTATCACATGCATAAGTATACTTAAATACCTAAGAATTATGTTGTTACGCTTCCATAACACGCACAAGTGCAATACTAGTCTATTCCGCATTATCGATGTCCAGTCTCGATAATACTACGACTAGGGATATTTAATGACTAAACCTTTATGGATTGATACTTTCTCATATCTTATCAATCCGGAACTAATCATAAGGACTTTCATCATTCACACATTTAAGTAATCTAATTACGAAATGATAAAAGGCAATTTCCATTGCTACATGATTAATTTGTACAAAAACACAATGTCTTTTACAAATAGTGACGCTATGGGTTATAACTGTCCAACACCTAGATGTCTTGATCACACTCTGTGATTACTTCCTCGTACTCAACATGATATGGTTTTCTTCTTTTTCTTTTGTCTCTTTCTTTTCTTTCTTTTGTTTTTGAACTTTTTTTTTTCTCTTTTCTTTCTTTCTCTTTTTTTTCGACACACCTACCCTTTAAGGTAGCATTTCTCCTCATGGTGGTCCTAATACTCGCCCATGGGTAGCTTCACGTTTATCGGTTATAGGCGGTATATTTTTCTTTTTCAGAGACTTTTCTTTTATTTCCAACCATATCAAATATCGTATCACAAGTAAATCAAGATGGACATCTAAGCGAACGGTCATTCGCTGATTCACTATCTCTTCGACTAGTCATCTTGTTGACTACTCAGGCTTCTACTGCTAAGATCCTATAATTAGGTGCCCGCGAGTCTAGCCAAGATCAACCACTCAAAATACCGGATGAGAGCACATATCGCACTTATTGTTTCCAAGTTTTCTCCCTACAACAAACAATTTCATCACCGGACATATGCCAAACCATCAAGGACTTTTTTTTTTCACTCCACTGGAATTCTTCCTTTCAACCACTGATACTGTGGGCTTCGCCCCCTGGGATTCATTCCCGAAAACCGTTGGTGATGTGGGCCTCAACTCTGGGATTCCTTCCCGAACTGATACTGATGCGGGCCTCAACCCTGGGATTCATTCCCGAAACTGATACTGTTGTGGGCCTCAACCCTGTGATTCATTCCTGAAAATTGCTGACACTGTACTGTTGCTGCTTCTGGTTGGCTTGCATTTTCCACTTTCTTCTTTTCTTCTTTGAAACCTGTGAATACAAAACGAAACAAAACACAAAAAAAAATGCAAGTTCGTTACGTGTATGCATGCATGCATAGATGAATTTCTTATTCCGTTGGGTTAGGTCTTCCGCCAATTCTCTTGGTGACTGCTCGATCTTCCCTCCTCAAGCAAAATAATGTTTCAATCTATCTACGTTGATCGGCTCGATGAACTCATTCCCTCCTACATCTGACAGTCTCACTGCCCCGTTTCCCAATTTTTGAATGGCTATCCTGTCTTTTCTGCTTGCTTCTTCTGAGGATTCCCCGTGTTTCTAAACATTGCTGAGTATCATAGTACCATGGTTGAATGCTTTTTTCAAATATACTCATGTTGCAGGTTGAAAGGAAGAGACTCAGGCAAGTAAGCGAAATGAACGTCTTTATTATCATTAAGAAAATGTTCGAACAAATAGACAGAATCAATGTCTTTATTAAAAATGCAGGATCAAATAAACTAGGAGGAATAGCTTCATCATTCGCAGTACTGCCTTCTTCCTCGGCATATGGTTCTTCACCGTTGTCATCTCTTATCCCCATGTAAGAAGCTTGGTGGTTGAGGGTTTGGAGGACAAAGGTTCCGGGCAAGCCGGAGTTGATCATGTAGGTGGGTGGTGGAATAGAGTGGTAGTTGGGCAGGGGGTTACGGTATGTGTTGGGCTGTTCTTTTTCTAGGTCGGGTATTTTATGGGTGTCAATGAGGTCTTGGATCTCATGCCTAAGGCGGGGGCAGTTGTCAATTTCGTGACCCTTTTGTTGATGGAAGTAACAATATAAGTTCAAGTCAAGGTAGTGTGGCACGAGGTTTGGAAGTGGTTTAGGTTCTAAGGGTTTCAGGAGTCATTGCATCTTCATCTTTTCAAACACCTTCGATAGAGGCTTACCAAGGTTGGAGAATCGCCTATTTCTGATGGCAGTAACCTCGGCAGTAGTGGCTTGGTCTCATAATGCCCCCCAAAAGTCCTTCTATTCTGGCCATAGAACTTTCTGTTCTCAGCTTATTCCTCCTCAATATCAATAACAGTCTCCCTCAACCGTCGAAAATCATCAATCATCGAAGTCATCTTCCTTAGCTTACCATAAATAGAGGGCTTGGTGCCCTTGATGATCATTTTGATCTGGTCCTTCTCCGAGGGCCGAGTCTGCATTTTCAAAAGATGGCTTCTCCAGTGATCCATATAATCTTTGAAACTTTCCTCTGGTTTCTGCTTGGTATTCTCCAAGTCATGAAGTGACAAGTCTATCTCCAAGTCCGTGACATACTGTTTCAGAAAGACTTCTGCCAGTTCCCTCCAATCTTCCTTAACCTTTCTTTCAAGGCTATGGTACCACACTACGGGTGCCCCCTCGAGCGACATCCCAAACATCTTCTGAACTTGGCGTTGCGACAAGCCCACTGAACTCATCACAGAAATATATTGTCGTAGATGGACCCTCGGATCCCCGTTCCCATTGAATTTAGCTATGTCCGGCATTTTAAACTGAGCCAGCAACTACTCCTCAAAAGTCATTGCCTCATAGTCCAATAAGTCCTCATGCTTACCCTTTAGCTTACGGGTAACTGACTCCACCTGATCTCGGAGCTTCTGTAATTCGGCCTGTGATCCGGCTATTCTTCCCGCGGCATACTCAGCCATATCATCATCAAATACAGGGATATCATCACTCAATTTGTTCGGAGGCTCTTCAAGCCTTTCATTCTCAGAACCTCCCGCAGCGCGGGGTGCAGCCCTATTAGTCATGGCAGCGGTCAAAGCTTGCAGTTACTCGGTAACTTTAGTGAGATTAGCTTCCAACTGATCCATACGAGATACCTCATTCTCTGATTCGCTCATATTTGCTATCGGCCTCTTGGTGAGTCTTCCTTCTTCCCTAACCCAACGAGAATCTATGATGGCTTTTTGAACACAAGGGGTTAGCATGATGTGTGTATGCATGAGATGCGTGCGATGTATATAAGTTGGCATTTTATCATTTTAAAGCATTCAATCACATTATCGCGAGGTGCAAACTTGTCCCAGTTGAAAAGGCCCAACAGGTTTACACTTTTGCGATAACATGGCTAAATAACTTCAAATGATAAGGGGCCCAATCACAGGATGGCCCATCAGTATTTTAGAAACTTTTGGCCCAATTTTCATAGGATACGAACTCGTCCCAGTTTAAATGGCCCAACAAGTTCGCATTTCTGACAAAAAATTCCAACTGAATCCAAATGATGATGGTCCTTAAATACAACCATAAAGAGATAATTCGAGCATAAAGCAATAATTTCTACAGATCGGCCCATCGACATTTCAGAAGCTTTTGGCCCAATTGTCATAGGATATGAACTCGTCCCAGTTTAAATGGCTCAACAAGTTCACATTTATGACAAGAAGTCCAACTGCATCCAAATGATGATGGTCCATAAATACAAGCATAAAGAGATAATTCAAGCATAAAGCAATAATTTCTACAGAGCGGCCCATCGATATTTCAGAAGCTTTTGGCCCAATTGTCATAGGATACGAACTCGTCCCAGTTTAAATGGCCCAACAAGTTCACATTTCTGACAAGAAGTCCAACTGCATCCAAATGAGGATGGTCCACAAGCACAAGGAAATAGTTGCTATAGGTCATACAACTCCGGTCTACGTGTGGGTTTGCGAGAGTGTAGACAAAGACTCTCGCTAGCGAAGGATTGCCCACAACTAGGTCTCCCCACTCAAGGGTTCAAGCGACCAAGTGAGCGCACTTTTTTTATACCTTACGGTACGTGCCAACGAGTTATGGTGCGTGACTGACTGTTAAATGGATTTCATATTGAAGATTCCCCAGAGGGAGGGTGGAGCGAACTCTCTTAAATACCCAAGCCTCTTAGGCTCTTATCGCCTTGGTGACAGGAATAACCAATAAGTCCTCCAAATTAGTCCATCTCGGCAAGCTATGAGTAATGATTATCTAAGTGCCTTCACAACTTTTCCTTATAGAAAGGTAGTCAATGAAGGAAGACACCAAACCATCACCTAGCCTTAACAATGCCTTTGATTAAACCCCGTCAACCCACTGTAGATACGGTTAATTAAAGCACAAATCCAAACATTACAAGACATTATTTCGAGACCGATTCTCTATCCCCAGTGGAGTCGCCAGACTATAGGACACAGAAATTGGCGACGCTGTTCCAGGCTCGTGGCCTAGTCGGAAGTACGGAATAGCCCGCATGGGAACTAAACCGGAGAAATAACACGGAGTCGCCACCCGGTGTGAACCGGAAAAATGATTTAAGGCCGCACTCACCCCTCGCAAGGGAAGACCTCAAACCGTTGGGTTCGGAATGGTCCCTTACTTATGCCACTTGTAATGAAAAGATTTGTGCAATAATCTAACCAAGCCTAAGCAACATATATTTCCAAGGATAATATACTTCTAAGTTCATGAATAAAAAAATAAATTGGAATAACGGCAAGCATATAATTTCATGAACACATTATATTGATAAACACAGAGACGCAAATAAACAATAATTGTAAAAGCATGCATATTTAAGAGAGGCAATTAAGTGCATAATGTAAAGAGATAATTAATGAGGCAATTATACACTAAAATAAACGTGCCATGATGCGATGCAAAAGAAGATAGACAATAAAGGTGAAAGAAGAGAGATGCAATATATGCCCACATCTATATAGGACTTCAAGTGTCCGATTGAACGTATCTTACGTTCAATCGAACGTGTTTTGTCCGGCGCGGTAAAACATCGTGGCAAAGGTAGCCCTTAGGCTTTTCATCTCTCGAAATGGAAGACCTTTAATCCAACTTGATTTGCCCATGTGCCTTGCAATATAATGTATGATTATGCAAGGAGATGACATATAAAAAGTAAATAACGGAATAATAAAAGGCGCTACAAAGTATTGTCTTAAAGGTAGCCTTTTAGACTTTTCTTCTCTCAAATAGGGAACCTTTAGACCAACATACTAAGCTCATGCGCATTACATCACAATGCATAGAAAGTAAAGACAACAATATAGGACTTCGTATACTCGATTAAATATATCTCACATTCAATCAAACACACTTCGTCCGGCGCGGCAAAGTATTGTCGTAAAGGTAGCCTTTTGGACTTTTCTTCCCTCAAATAGAGAACCTTTAGACCAACATACTAAGCCCATGCGCATTACATCACAATGCATAGAAAGTAAAGACAACAATATAGGACTTCATATACTCGATTAAACATTTCTCACATTCAATCAAACACGCTTCGTCCGGTGCGGCAAAGTATTGTCGTAAAGGTAGCCTTTTGGACTTTTCTTCCCTCAAATAGAGAACCTTTAGACCAACATACTAAGCACATGCGCATTACATCACAATATATAGAAAGTCACATTCAATCAAACACACTTCGTCCGGCGCGGCAAAGTATTGTCATAAAGGTAGCCTTTTAGACTTTTCTTCCCTCAAATAGAGAACCTTTAGACCAACATACTAAGCCCATGCACACTATATCATCAATACACAAGCAAGTAACGTGCGGAAAGTAAAAGACGGAATATAAAATGCGAATAATAAACAAACAAGATAAAATAAAGTGAAAGATGTGCCGTTTGCTCGAGTGGTACGTGAAGTTGTTTCCCAAGTACAGACCGCACTACCGTCCATTCAGATTCAGCTACGAAATTTACGTCTGGGTTTCCATCCGATATACCATAAGAGATGATACATTTTCCATTCATCCAATGGCCACAACACACATTAACCAACGACTCTCATACGAAGGAAATTCAATAAATAATTAAAAGATGAATGAAAATAAATAAGAAAGGTGCCCTCAGGTCTAACCTTTTTTGTCGACTCTTGGAAGCACGTCACAAGGCCGTCGGAAGGGCTAACACTCTGCAACTCTTCCAGTTCGCTGGTTCACATTCTTTCCTCGTTGTTTCGTTGTTTGGGGTGCTGTTTTTACTCCGTTTTGCTATTGTTTTGCTGCTGTTTTTCAGTCACTGTTTTTGCTGTATTGAGGGATTGTTTTTGCGATTCCTAAGGGGATTAGGGCTACTGTTTTGTGCGGTAATTTAAGGGTTTTAAAGTGCAGTTTTTGTCCACTGTTTTTGGTAATTTAGGCCACTGTTTGGGGTATTTTTTTGTGTGATTATAATGCAGTTTCTGGGGGTTGTTTTCGGTCACTACAGTGTGGTTTCAAGGGCTATCATTGTGGCAATGCAGGACACATTAGGCCTAAGTGCTTCATGTTGCACAAACAAAACAAGAGGCCTAAGAGTGTGTCTCCTAGATTTGATTCGTCAAATCTAATGTCTCAAGTTTCCGCACTAACCAAACAAGCTCAATTCTTGAGTGAGAAACTTGCTTTGTTGTCTGGGAACACTCATGTGGAAGAGGTTCCTAGAAAGGTTTGGATAAGGAAGCAAGATGACTTCCATTGTACCTCTGAATGTCGTGATCCTGACAGGCATGATGAGAGTGCACTTCGGTGTAACTCTTCTTAGAAGTTACATCTGCATTTCCCATTTCATGTGTGTGTGAGTGTGTTTTTATGTTTGTTGCACGTTTATTTTCTTTTCACTGCATATGGGTGTGTGTGTCTTGTTTTGATATATGTCCCTTGATATATAGGATGGAAACCTGGACATAAATTTCATAGCCGATTCCGAATGGATGGTAGTATGATCTGCACTCGGGATACAACTCCATGTACCATTGGATATTGTCAAGCCATGTTGTATCTTTACTTTTCATGTTTTAAAACTGAAAAATCAAAATATATATATATATATATAAAAAATTTGAAAAGACCAAAAATATTTTATGGCTTGTTAGAGCATGAATATCATGTGCATGTGATCCTGGTATGTAAGATATATGATTATGCATGTATGATATGCTATTATATTTGTTGATGCTCTATATGCATATGTGTGTGTGATAAAAACTCTTGGTATATCTTGTGCTTGCAATTCACATACACGATTTTATTTTATCAAATCTTGGTCGCATGTATGAGTTTTTGGAATGACAATCTAATCTCTTCCATGCTTTGTTTGCTCAATAGTGTGACCTTTGACTAGTTGACCTTGTGTTATCCCCTCTTGCAAAAGCAAAAGGAAATTAATAAAAAAAAAAAAGAGACTCAAGTGCAAAAGAGCCAATGTGGCCAAATTCAAAAGATAAGGGCAAAAACCCTTCACTCGAAAGAGTTATTAAATATGAGCTCATGATATTTATGGGGTAAATAATATAGCATGCAACCAATGTTGCTTATTTTCAGGTCCTAGTGGTGCTGGGTTTGAACACCTATTTTGTGGATTTGGTTTGCTCATAAAATAAGGTCTTAAGCCTTTATTCGTTGTGCATCTTATTTTTCACGCAAGTACTTGATATGCTTTGGTGTTTATGTCATATGCATAAGTGTTGTATTTAGCCACTTTTAAAATAATGCATATTGTTTCATGTCATAAACAGCTGAATACTGACTGAGTATCATTATATCTGCTTGAAATGTTGTTTCAGTCAGTTTTGACAGGATTTTTTTTGTTTATCTCTTTGTGTGCTTGTATATGCTTCATATCACTACATATCATTTATTTTGCATATCATTGAGTGTTTACTTCCCATTTGATTATTAATTTACTAACTGATTAGCCTGTTAGTGAGGGGGAGTAAGTCTTGTTTGTTTATGCTCTTGCATGTGTTTGTCGCCTGTTATTTTTCCTGTTTCTTTCGCCCTTTATCATTTCGTGATAAAAAGGGGGAGAGTAATATATTAAGGGGAGAGCCTTAATATATGGGAGGGAGTTATAGATTATCCTTTAGATATCTCCGTTTTAGAGGGAGTTCATATTAAGGGGGAGAGGGATATCTACTTGTACATGCATGAGTTTTATACCTGTTTATTTTATATTTGATAATCCCAATGCTTTTCACGGTATATTGTTGATTGTGGATGTTTCAGGTAAGCAGGTATGTTGCTGCGGTGGTATTATTTCAAGACTACTTGGTTAGGTATTAGATCGAGTCATTATGTAATAAGTCACTGTTTTGATGGTTGACAGTTGACTATTTTCTTTTTGGGTCTTTTACCGTAGTCTTTGTATTAGGTAGTGTTTTGTCACGGAATGCCAAAGGGGGAGATTGTTAGTTCCATTTTTATTGGCATGTGTTCGTGACAAAACAAGTTCAATTGAGTTGTAATCTTTCATGAAGATATTTTTGCAATTGGACTGGTTTATGGCTCATGTGCATCAGACATGCATTTGTGGTGCATTCGTTGCGGCGTTCGAACGTGTGACGTTAGTATCACGTTCTGCTTTGGGTTCGAACGGGAGCATTCCAGAGAGTAAACGTTCGAGTTGCGTTCTTGGTGCATTCGAACGAGGTCATTCTAGAGAGCTCACGTTCGTAGTACGTTCGAGTGGTGTTTGAACGAGTCTTCACAAAAAAGGTGCGTTCGTGGAGCGTTCTAGTATGCGTTCGAACGCGACTGCGATCTGAACGTGTTTTTGGCCCTTTTCACTTTGAAAACCCTAGCCTTTTCCCCTACCTATATAAACAAACATGTAGCCGCCTTCCCCAGTAGTTGAAGCACTTATTTCTTTAGTCTAAATCTCTCAAAGCTTTTAACCTCTTTTGATTCCACCTTGAAGACTATTTTCATCTTCTTGTCTTGTTTGTTAAAGGTGTGAATCCATCTTTGTTAAACCTTCAACACAACTTAACCCAAATTCCCTAATCCTTTAGAGTTCATTAGGAGGAAGTTTGGTAGTCGGAGTTCTGGCGTCAGAGGTGATACAATCTATTCAGAGACTTCAGAGGTTCTGAAGAAAACCGTGGGTCGCGGGCTTCAGGAGTTACCTTGAGTTCTTGCAGTATTGAGGTACTTGAGTCGGTGGAGTTGCCACCATAGGTCTTGACCATCGCTGTAAGTTATTCTCTATATAGTGGATTGGGCTGGTAGCCGATATACCCGAAGTGGTTTTTTACTTGCAAGAGTTTTCCACTTCATCACCAAAATAACTGTGTTGATTTTGTGTGATTGATTTTATTTTCGGCAATTACATTATTGATTTATATTGTGGTTTGCTTGTTGACTTCCATAGACACATTAATTAGGACTTGTCTCAATTAATTGTGATTTATTCCGCATAGGGTCAGAACCTTAGGTAACCTCGTATTTTCATATTTGAATTTGGAACCTTATCTTCAATATCTCAAGCTCAAGTTCTATGAAATACTCTTGTAAGAGTATGGGACAACACCGGTTTAGTCACGCATTTATATTGGGATTCAATGATCTTAATATGAATGATGTGGGTTTCTCCGATATTCCAAAAAAATGTAGACGAAACTAAAATAAAAGAAAATTACGGACTTAGATATTTAGCTATTTTGTCTTTTAATGCATTAAAAATTAGTAATTTTCTTTTAACTTCGTCTATGTGATAAAAATTACAGACATCTACCCCTAAATAAGACTAGACATATATGAGTCAATGTAATTGTAACAAACCAAAACGACACATTATTAATTACATGCTAACATCATCCTCTATATATATATATATGGACATATTGGAAATTATGTCGTCAAAGTGTCACCCGATCTGAATTTAAGCAGAACAGGTAAAATCTATGACTATCACAGACTCTTATAAGAAATACATCTCTGAACTCGAACTAAAGACCTGACAATCAAGTCCTTATCCCTTTGACATCAAACCATCCGTTTTTTTTTTCTTTATTGAAAGTAAAAAATTGAGATTGATAAATCAATATAATTTGAAATTATGAATTTGAATTTATGACATTACATAATTACATTAAATTACAAATAAAATTCTTATCTACAAAATTAAAAAAAAATATTATATAAGGTTTCGGTTGGAACCATTGGAACCGAACGGTTCCAACTGGTTCGGCTAGGGTAGGAACTCTAATCGAACCGGTTAGGTTCCGGTTCTGAACCAGAACCTTAGCCGGGTCTACCCTTTGGGGGCATGTCACTCATATATCACTGTTGAATTTCCACTATTAAATAAATGATGAATAATGAGTCCAAGTCATTTACTTTTTTAGACATATGGGATACCTTTAAGTAATTAAATTTTACACGAAATACTGATGAGCGGAAAATATATCAATATTTACCGCCCCTTTTACTTAATATTTTGTTTAGTTTCTCGGGTTTGATGAACGTTTTGATATGTTTTAGTTTATTTTGCAGATAAAATAATATTGGGACTCAAAGAAATCTTTTAGGACGAAATGTGGGTCAAATAAGGGCAAATTAGGACATGACATATTAATTTTGGAGATTGGAAACTTGAAAGGGCGTTTTAACGAAATGCAGTTTTGGAAATTCCAATTTTGCGCATTTGTCGTATTTTGGGCATAACCTTTTACTCCGATATCAGATTAAGCTGATTCAAGTTCCAGATTAAAGAATACTCAAAGATCTACAACTTTGAAAGACAAAATAATTTCTAATTATGAATATTTCATGACCGAAATTGATGAAACATCCGTAAGTGTGTTATGTGTTATTATTAAAGTCATTTTCAAAGCAAAAAATAAATTAATAAATAAATAATAAAAATTATCAAATCACCACCAAACATGATAGCAATTAGTGGAGCAATAATAATGGATTTGGTGGAGTAATTAGTGGAGCAATTAATAATGGATTTGGTGGAGCATTTGATGGATGATTTGATGGAGGTAAAATTTTACCTATAAATACCAAGATATTTCATTTGTAAATTCATACTTTCTTCTAAGGAATTCCTTAAGAATACTAAGAAGATTTTATGTTATTTGTTTATTTACAGCTTTCAGTAATTAATTTCTGCTTTCGCACTTTCTTTTCTTTACTTTTCAATTTTTACTTTCCGCAATTTACTTTTACGCACAATACTTTTCTTTCTTTAATTAGTTTTTACTTTTCAGTAATGAGGAGGTAACTCCCCTTTGCTGGGTAAAAGGTAAAACTTTTATTACTAATATTTAGATTAATCTCCCTTAATTATAATATATAAACTAGTTAAAACCTGACTTAACGAGGATACCGCCATATTGGTCGGTTGGTAATTATTTAAATTGGTTTTAACCTAACTAAATTGGATACCGCCTGATTGGTCGGTTGGTAATTAATTATTAATTTGACTTAATCTGGATACCGCCTATATGGCTGGTTGGTAATTATCATGCAAAGTTAATATATTATATTAAGGGAGATATCTAAAATAGAAGTAATAAAAGTGGATCCTTTTACCTCAACATTTTTTTTATTGTACTTTTATTTTATTTACTTTTCAGCAATTTACTTTCAGCATTTACTTTTCAACAATTTTACTTTTAGCAATTTACTTTCAGCATTTACTTTTCAGCAATTACTTTCAGCATTTACTTTTCAACTTTTATTTTATGTCTTTATTTTATTTAAGTTTTTACTATCTGTAAATATATGTCGTAACTAAACCAGTTATCTGAGGTTGTGATGAAGTCCAATATCACTGGTTTATAGGGGTTAAATTACAGTTTGGGTAATATAAAAGTTTATTTATTGAGTCTTAGTCTTAATGCATCTTGTTAACTGACCATTAATAAGATTGATTCGGTAAACTTAAAATGAACTTGGAAAAATGATTTTAGGTTTAAGACTTTAGACTTAATATCCCACGATCTTCCTTGAGGATAGATAACCTTTTAATAGATTTCCTTACAGGATAGGAATATACCTGTCGGGCGGGGGTAGCCATAATTGGAACTTAATCTTAATGAATTCAAATAACTCGGTTAACATAGGAATATGATTAATTGAGTTATACTGGGTATTTGTATTTGACCATCGGAAGAGGCTTTTACATAATTTCGTGTTCCAGGTTAATAAACCAATATATTACACAAATGTAAAATAACCACTTCATCTTTTAAAAAAATATTGGAAGGATTCACAACCCTGAATAGTTTTATAAATTTGAATTTTCTTCAATCTACTTTCAAACAATTTTATTTACTTGTTTTAAGTTTTAAAGTTACCACCCAATCAAACAACCAATTCATTAGATACTTGTAAATATTTAACTTCATAAATTAATAACAAAAGGTTTTAAGTCCTCGTGGGATCGATATTTTTATACTACTTGAACGATACGTGCGCTTGCGTTATACGTGTGTGATTACGCGCCGGTCAAATACTTATCATGCTTCTCTTAAGTGTCGCTTTACTCATTGATTGCACAACTTGTCTGGATAATAAATTTTGCATTACAAGACCTTGACATCCACGTAATATCTAAAAAAATGTCTGAAGATTGAGTTATAGAACAATCTCAATTGTTGCTCAATCAGCTGACTCCTTATAGTTCCAATGACTTTTTTTTCTCTGGTCATATTGGTTACATGACCCCAAAATTAGTTCACAAGTCTAAAGGTATCTGCAAGTAATAATATTGTATTTCTTATAAGAGCTTAAGAATGTTGGGGGTTTTATCTATTCCGTTTAAGTCCGGAACATATGATTTGACGGTTGGAATTCCAACGATTCCAAAAAAAAATCTACAAGTAATATTATGACAATCATTAACGATAAATTATAAAAATCAAGTTAAAACAAGTTTGTGAGTATCACAGATGGGCAAAATCCCTTACATCTGAATACACGTAATAAATACACAATCACAAAATAAAAACTACCTAGAATTAAAAAACTTCACTTATGAATTTCATCAAACATTTAGTGCCATTGTTTTTCAAAAGATTTATTTTATTTTTAATTTTTTAAGCCAATACAAACATACAATCTTGTAAGGGGTTGAGAAAGATGGATTTGAGAGAGATTGTGTGAAGAAAACTAATTATTATGACGCTTCCGCTACTACCTCACGTTGTTATCAGGGATAGGAAAAATCCTAACGAAAATGAGGTTTGGTATTAGGGACGAGATGTACGTAAATTTTTAATATTCATTGATTGAATGAGTCAATTATAAATTTTTACATTCTCATATCACACTCGTCTATTGCGTCACTAACTGTCACGTAACACCGTTGGGTCTTCCACGGTCAGTTGAGAATTTGAGAGATATATCTGAGAAAATGTGAGAGACTTTGATAGAGTACTTTGGAAACTAGAATTTGGTTATTAAAAAATTAAATTTGAAAGTATAGTTATTTTTTGTAATTCACAAAAATTATTGGATCATTTGTGTGATATTTCATGAACAATATCAGAAAGCTATCAATTCTCTTACCTTTACAAAAATGCTCCACTTGATCACTTGGTGAAATGAAAGACAATATGGCAAAAAGAAAAGAGGAGTTGGACAGATTCGGTTTGATTATTTTATTTTATTTTTTATATTGTTTATTGTTTTAATTTATTTTAAGGGTTAAAATACTCATGTATATTATCATTTTCATAACTCTATTACTGTTAAAATAGAACATGATACACTTTTGATAATTGCGAGTGGATTTATGAACTTATTTAAAATTTACGGGAAGTTTCAAATTTAAGCCAATTTTCAAGTAAAAAAAGTGATTTTTCCCAAAAAATAATAATTAGATTTATTATTTATAGGGAAATTACCAATGAATCATCTTTATTTTGGTGAAAGTACATATTACCTCTAAGGAATTCTAATAATGACAATGCAGTGCCTTCATTTTTAGTTTAATATCAACTAGATAACTATCCACTTTTTAATTAATGGCGTTAAGCATGATGATGTTAGCATGATATTTTTGTCAAATCACCTGATTAAGTAGGGTTCGCAACTCTATTACTGTTAAAATACTCATGTATATTATCATTTTCATCACTCTATTACTGTTAAAATAGAATATGATACATTTTTGATAATTGCGAGTGGATTGATGAACTTATTTAAAATTTACATGCAGTTTCAAATTTAATTCAATTTTCAAGTAGAAAAAGTGTCTTTTCCAAAAAAATAATTAATTAGATTTATTATTTTTAAGGAAATTATCAATGATTCACCTATATTTTGATGAAAGTACATATTACCTCTAAGGAATTCTAATAATCACACTACAATATTTTCATTTTTAGTTTAGTATCAACTAGACAAGTAGCCACTTTTTAGTTGGCAGAACCCATAATTAGCCCACTGAACTTTTATCCGACATCTCAATAGCCCACCGAATTTTTATTTTCACCCATTAGCCCACTGAACTTTTAAAAACGGTGTAACAAACCCATTCAGTCTAACTCCGTTCCGTTTACCGTCTACGTCAGATTTTTTCCGTTTGGAGTTGGTGACGTGGCAGACAACAGTGCAAATATAACAGAACACATCTCATTAGCCCCCTGAACTTTTATAATACATCCCATTAGCCCCCTGAACTTCAATATTTACCTATAAGCCTACATAACTCTCAAAAATGATGTTAAAAACTCTTTATAACTACATAAATCATCATCAACACAATCATGTCTTGAAAAAATTATAAATGGTCTATTTAATTTCATTTGAACATTAATCAACACTACGAAAATTTTTTTTTTTAAAAAAATAATAGTAAAACACAATCATATCTAATTTTTAATAAATAAATTTAGAATAAAGGTGACGAAACATATTAAACACAAATTTATGGTACTTAAATTATCAACAATTAATATTTTATGTCACCTTTATTCTAAAATTATTTATTAAAAATTAGATATGATTGTGTTTTACTATTTTATTTAAAAATGAAAATTTCTTTTTTTTTTAGTAGTGTTGATTAATGTTCAAATGAAATTAAATAGATCATTTGTAGTTTTTTTCAAGACATGATTGTGTTAATGATGGTTTATGTAGTTATAAAGAGTTTTTAACATCATTTTTAAGAGTTATGTAGGCTTATAGGTAAAATATTGAAGTTTGGGGGCTAATGGGATGTATTATAAAAATTCAGGGGGCTAATGAGATGTATTATAAAAGTTCAGGGGGCTAATGAGATGTATTATAAAAGTCTACGTGGCACTGAAAAAAATCTGAACAATCTCACTTAACGGTCCGTTCGTTACACGCGCGAAACGGCGTTACGTAAATGGGCTGGATACATGATTTTTAAAAGTTCAGTGGGCTAATGGGTGAAAATAAAAATTTGATGGGCTAATGAGATGTTGGATAAGAGTTTAAGGGGCTACTTATGGGTTCTGCCCTTTTTAGTTAATGGAGTTAAGAGCATGATGATGTTAGCAGGATATTTTTGTCAAATCACTTGAGTAAGTGGGGTTGGCAGCTCTACTCATGTATATTATCATTTTCATAACTTTTTACTGTTAAAATATAATATGATACACTTTTGATAATTGCGAGTGGATTGATGAGCTTATTTAAAATTTACAGGTTGTTTCAAATTTAAGCCAGTTTTCAAGTAGAAAAAAATGACTTTTCCCAAAAATTAATAATTAAATCTATTTTTTTTTAGGGAAATTTGTTAGCTCCATTGAACTCAATGAAGAATTTTAATGATGCAACGCAATAAACTTCGACGTGCATTAACGAGCATTACAAAAAGATGTCGAATCAAAATGGTTATAAAGAGCAAATAAATATGAAAACTCAAACGCCTAATGAAGATATCTTGTGTGGTCTTACAGTTTAGGGCTCTCATTATAAGTGAGTCTATAATTCAAGTACTCTAAGCTCATAAGACACATGCACATTTATTTAGATGCATTAGGATCAGTGCAAACTATTTTTAACCTACAAATCCTGAGATTTTGACACTGAGACCAACATATCGGTCCCTAATATCGGCATATCGATGACCCTGCTCTGCCTTGGGCAAATTTTCATGCTCTCTAGAATCAGGTTACTCTATATCGGTCTCCCATATCGGTTAGTCTGGAGTTGTATAACTGCTGAAACCGGGACAGATCATACTGATTCATATATCAGTGAGCTAATCGGTATACCGGTCATCATATCGATCAGTAATCCAGTATGTGCGCTTTAATCTTCAATGGTAATATAGCTGTTATATTTGCAGGACCGACATATCGGCCCATATAGACCGACATACCGATCTCAGGATAGAGAACTGTGGCAGTTTTCACATTCTCTATATATTGAGCCCCAATTTCATTTTTGCTAAGTTTCTTCAACCTTAATATAATTTCTTTGAAGCAAAAATATTGAGAGTAACTTAAATCTTCTTGATTAAACACTCTCATCATAATTAAATCTCACATACTACACCATAATACACATTTAGTGAGCTTAGAATATTTGGGTTAGAAACTCACAATCTTAATCTTCTTATCTTTTGTGAGTACCCAAATGATTATCGTAAAAACCTTCTTATCTTTTAAACACTTGTGGTTGTGAAATTCCTTCTTGAGTGGGTATACTCAAAATGGTGATTAATTTATGTAAAGATTAAATAGTGAACCTAAATAAAAAATAATTGGTGTTGTAAAAGGTTTGAGGTGAACCTAGAAAAACTCTTGATTGGAGTGAACCATGAAAAATTATTGGTTGCGAGTGCGTCATGGAAAACTCGGTGTAAAGTGTGGAATCTCTTTGGCATAGTGGAAAGGTTCAAGCACGGCTTGAGGGAGTGGACGTAGGCATTGTTGGCCAAACCACTATAAACTACAATGTCAATTTCTTTATCCCTAAACTTTTTATTTATTGCGAGTTATATTTTATATTTGCTTATCATTTAGTAACTTATTTTTTGGTAATATATTGTGATTGAGAAAATTGATCATTAAGCTAAATTGATAAAACTACTTACTTAATAGCGTAAAATCGAAAAGATTTATATTTTCGTAATATTGGCCATTACCAATTCACCCCCCATTGGTATAATACTTTTTATTTCCGTGCTTGTAGGTAATTTCATTTGGTATCGAACCGAGGTATTATTAACAAAGACTTTATCGTCCGAGAATCGATCATGGCCTCTACAAGCTACACAAAAAATCTTGCCAAGGAATTTTCAACAAATAGACCTCTATTCTACACCGCAACCGATTACAACTATTGGAACATGATGATGTTGAATTACCTTATTTCCATTGATGTGCAATCTTTCAAAGTGATCACAAAAGGTACTATAGTGCCTATGAAGAAAGACAACAATAGTGTGGAGTTTCCTAAGCCGTAATTTGAATGGACCGATGAGGACTACATGGAAGCCTCCATAAATGCGAAGGCTCTCAATCATCTACTTTGTACAATTGATAGGAGCCAAATCAATAAACTTCCAGAATTTGGAAATGCATATGGATTGTGGAAGTCATTGGAGATTGTCAATGATGGCACTAGCCAAGTTGAAGAATCAATGATCAACCGATTATGTGTGACTTGGATAACTTCAAGATGGAAGCTGGTGAAAAGGTTGATATGATGATTTCAAGATTCTTCATGATTATAAATCAACTAAGTACTTTAGGAAAAAATATTAGTACAAGTGATCAAGTGAATAAAATCCTCAGGTCTATTCTTAAGGAATATAGAATTTGTACCTCCTTCATCAAAGAGTCAAGTGATATGAACACCTTGAAATTGGATGATTTTGTGGGCAAATTGATAGAATATGAGATGAAGATTGAGAAGGATTTAAGGGAAGAAGAAGAAAAGAAGAATAAAAATCTACTAACCCTTAAGTCATATGTGAAAAATGGGATAATACTAGCTCAAGTGATGAAGAAGATGATAGTGATGGAGAGTTGGCACATTTGACAAAGAAGTTTAAGAAATTCCTCAATTCAAAAAAATCTAAAGGAAAATCTTGGATGGATGAGAAGAAAGAAGATAATTGGCCAATGACGCATACGAATGATAAAATCATTTGCTATGAGTGTGAAAAGTCAGGTCATATAGTTGTCGATCGCCCATTGAGAAAATTCAAAGGAAAATTCAAGAAGAAATCAATGAAGACAAGTTAGAGTGATAGCGGCTATAGCTCATCCGAGGAGGAAAATGATGAGGGGATAATAAATCTCACTTTTATAACTATTGATGACCTCCTAGATGAAAATGATGAAGAAAAGGTACATGATTCCTCCAATTATGATGAATTACTTGATACATTTAATGAATTACATGAATTTCATTAATAAAGAAGCATAAATCGGTCAAAAAGGAGCATTCATCATTATTACATGATCATGCATTGATTGTTGAGAAAAATGAAATATATGAAAAAGAAATTACATGCTTAAAAGATGAGAATTTAAAATTGGAAAAAAGCATGTCTAGCATGTCATCTAACTCATCTAATACATGCGATTGCAGGTCTATAATGGATGAAATTTTTGAACTAAATAAAAAGATTATGGATTTGAATTCTATAGTAACAAAATTTACTTTGGGTGAGAAAAATTTCAACATGATATTTGGATCCCAAAGATGTATATTTAAAAGAGAATGATTGAATATAGGCCTTATATCAAAAAGAAATTTTTGAAAAATTATTTTGTGAAGACATCCATCTCTCATACACATACCTCTAGTGATGCTCATGTCATTTGTCATGTTTGTAATAGAAAGGGGCACCAAATATTTAATTGCATGTACAAAAATATGAAAGTGAATGCATGGGTTTCCCAAGGGACCAAGATTAACCCTCATGGACCCAAGAAAGTTTCAGTACCGAAACGTGTTTGAAAGATTATGTAGGGGAAGCTTTGGAAAGAAAAAAGTTATCAATAAGAAATGCGAAATGATCCCAAAGACTCAAAACAAATAAGTAAAGAGCTCAACAATAAGAATATTAAAACTCTACCTCAATAAAAAGAATAAGTTTCAAGATTGGTGGACTTGTCACTTGGTGACAATGGTAAAAAGGTAAAATCTGTGTTTACGGAAACATTGGTACCATTTCCTCCACCTTCCTTAAGTACACTAATTTCAATTGGTATGCAATTGGACTTGATTGTGAAACATACTATTAATTAGGCATTTTGAGCTAAATTGTATAAACTTATGCATAAAATTACCTAAATTGATCTTATTTGTTTTAAATTGATCATATTATTAATCTTAATTGGTATCACATAGGACTTATTTCCATTTATGATATATGTGATTCTTTTGATTATTAATATTGAATATGTCTTGCCATTGATCATTATTGGTTAAAAATGAAATGCATAAATATTGGAATAACTTGGACGATTTTGATGATGACCTAGGCCTATGCATGAACATTAGATTATATGGAAAAATGGGAGAAAATACTATTTGTGCATGTTTATGAACTTTTATATGTTTTGTGCACATGAATGGTTTATATCTTATAAAACTTAATTTTTACTTCTCCATCCTTTTTGATAATGTCAAAGGGGGAGAAACCATAGGAATCAGATAAAACTTGTGTTTCCCTCACCCTTGTATTAAAGAGGAGCAAATTTGTGTACTAATATGTCTGTCTAAGTTTTATAGAGCATTATTGACAAACAATCACATGTGAGGGGAGCTAATATCGAGGGAGAGCCTTAATCGTCAACAAATTTGGAACTCTCAAAGCTCTCAATTTTAAAAGTTGTCATAATAAAAAAATGAGAGATTATTAGCGCAATTGAACTCAATGAAAGATTTTGATGATGCAACGCAAGAGACTTCAACGTACATTCGCGAGTATTAAAAAAATATTGAAGTAAAATGATTGTGAAGAGCAAATAGATGTGAAGGCTCAAGCGCCTAACAAAGATATCATGTGTGAGTCTATATTTAAGTACTCTAAGCTCATAGGACACATGCACATTCATTTAGATGAATTAGGATTAGTGCAAAATATTTTTAACCTTCAAATCTTGAGATTTTGACACTAAAACCAGCATACCAATCTCTGATACCAGCATATCGGTGACCCTGCTATACCTTGAGAAGATTTGCATGCTATCTGAAATCGAACTACTCCATATTGGTCTCTCATACTGGTCAGTGTGGAGTTACATAGCTACTGAAACCGGGACAGATCATACATGTCCTCATACCGATGAGCTAACCGGCATACCAATCACCAGATCGGTCAGTAATTCGGTATGTGTGCTTTAATCTTCAACGATAATATAGTAGTAATATTTGCAGGATCGGCAAACTGGCCTTTATAGACCACATATCGGTCTCAGGACAGAAAGCTGAGGCAATTTTCACGTTCTCTATATATTGAGCCCTAATTTCATTTTTGTTAAGTTTCTTCAACCTTCATATAATTTCTTTGAGGCAAAAATATTGAGAGTAACTTAAATCTTCTCTATCAAACTCTCATCATAATCAAAGCTCACACAATACATCTTAATACACAATTAGTGACCTTATAAAATTTGAATTAGAAACTCACAATCTTAATATTCTTATCATTTGTGAGTACCTAAATGATTATTGTAAAAACCTTATTATCCTTAAATACTTGTGGTTATGAAATCCATTATTGAGTGGGTATACTCAAAATGGTGATTAATTTGTGTAAAGGTTAAAGCGTGAACCTAAGTGAAAAACTCTTGGTGTTGTAAAAGGTTTGGGATGAACCTAGAAAAACTCTTGGTTTGGAGTGAACCATAAAAAACTCTTGATTTCGAGTGCGCCACGAAAAACTCAGTGTAAAGTGTGGAATCACTTTGATATAGTGGAAAGCTTCAAATACGTCTTGGAGAAGTGGAAGTAAACATTGTTGGCTGAACCACTATAAACTACAGTGTTAATTTCTCTATCCTTAAACTCTTTATTTATTACAAGTTATATTTTATATTTGCTTATCATTTAGTAACTTGCTTTTTGTAATATATTATGATTGAGAAAATTGATCATTAAACTAAATAGATAAAGCTACTAACTTAGTAGCGTAAAATCGAAAAAATTTATAGTTCTGCAATATTTGGCCATTACTCAATTCACTCCCTCTTGGGTATAGTAGTTGTTGTTTGTATTCTTATAGGTAATTTCAAAATTATCAATGATTCACTTCTATTTTGGTGAAAGTACATATTAACTTTAATGAATTCTAACAATGACATTGCAATACCTTTATTTTTAGTATAGTATCAACTAGACAACTAACCACCTTTTAATTAATGGTGTTAAGAGCATGATGGCGTCAACATGACATTTTTGTCAAATCACCTGATTAAGTAGGGTTGGCAACGGGCCGGACGGGACGATATTTGTCAATCCCGATCTCGTCCCGGTCATATAAAATGTGATAAAAATATGTCCTGATCCCGTTCTGTTTTACAAAAAATCCTATCATATCCCGTCTCGTGAATATCGACCTATCTAGTGAAAATCTCGGCATGTCCCGTGAAAATCCTGTCTCGGTCCCGTCACATTTTCAATACGGGACAATAAAATTTATCCCGAATACAGGTTCCTGTTGGCACGAGACAAGACATGATATGAAATTTTGCCAACCCTATGATTAAGTGACTCATTGATACAAAATAAAAAAGTTAGATGGTGTAGTGACATTATTAGAAACCATTGGTAGGGCAAAAATAATTTTCATAATGAGACAGATATTTCACAATGAGAGAAAATATATGAAAATAAAATTTAGTATCAGTAAAATAGAAAAACCATAGAAACCATAATCTTCATACGTATTCACATGATCTTCAAGTATAATAAGACAAATTATTGGGTGAGATTGACATCCATAAAGTCAATAAAATATAATAATTCACTTTTAAAATATTACTCATAAATGAAATCTACATAATTTTTGCTTATAATATATTTTATTAACTCCATACATATTCATATCACCCAGTAAATGAGTTCTATAGGAAGAAGCAACATAACATATTGAAAATCATGAATTTAGTTTCTCTTCAAAATTCAAGTATGTATTATGGTTTTGCTATTTTATAGATACTAAATCATGTTACATATATATTTTTTTGAGATTATGAAAGACCCGTCTCATTTTAGGGAATTATTATTGTGGTTGTTGTTGTTGTTATTATTATTTTTATTATCTATGTACCTCCAAAGAGTTGTAATAATGTTACCGTACTAAGTAACTTTTCTATTTTGTATTAAGGAACTACTATAATATAGGTCCACAAGAGGCGTGGTTTGATGGTATAGGGTTCAGGATTTCACCTTGATGTCCTAGGTTCGAATCCAGAGAGTGTTTTTTATAAGAGCCTGAGACATCCGGGGATTTTACCTGCTCCGTTTAAGTCCAGAATGAATAGTTTAGCGGTGTGGTTTCCAACGATTTAAAAAAAAAAAAAAAACTACAATAATATAGTATTATGGGTAAAATAATATTTTTCTAAATATTTTTTGATGTTGTTAACCGAAAAGTTACTTGCTATAGTGTCCTTATCAAAATTCATTAAAAGTGATTTGTGCTTGCACCAAAATAAAAGTGATCTATCCTTATTGTTTTATTGGGAGGAGAAAAAATTATACGAGACATGTCTAAGAATCTATATAATGAATATATGATATATATTGATTAATAATTTTCTCTTTTTATTATGATTGATTAATTTCTAATTTAATATATATATCAAAATATTATAAGATGAATATATCAAGTTTCAGAGTGGAAAGTTGTAGTAAGAAGAAAGACGTGCGCGTGCGCGTGCGCCCACATTTCATTAATTATGTTTCACCTGGTGGAGGTTCCATTGGGATGCCGTTATGTCAATCATGACCGTCCATTTGGTACCTGTTCATTTCCTGGGCCAGAGTTGTAGTCTCGATCTTTGTTCATCTCCAACGGTTAAGATTTACTTAAATCATGTGTACAGAAATTCAATTACATGGCAGATTATTAATATAGATTTTAATTTTGATATTAATTTGAATATGTCTAAAATTATATAAAAAAAAATTAATTAATTAGAAAATTTTAGTGAGAGAAGATTTGATAAGGTTTAATAAAATTTATAACTATTCGAGAGGCCACGTAGGACGGAGAGATGGAGTAAAAATTAATTAATTATATTTAAAAGGGAGAATGCTTTATAAGTTGTTAATTTTTTCATAATTATTTATTAGATTTTTATTTTTTATGATTATTATTAGATCATGTTGATGGTGTAGGGGTTAAGATCTGGCTTTTAGGTCATGAATTCGAATTTAGGGAGTGCGTTTCTTATAAGAGTTTGAGACAATAGAGAATCATCATTGAATTTTGGTATCTCGTATCAAATGATATAAGATTCGAAATGAAAATTCATTTAAAAATTTTGGTCCCAAATTATAATCGGGCCGAGACATAACGAGATCGGATGGATAATTATGAAAAATTAAAAATATAATAATTGATTACAAGAAAATAGGCACATATAGGGCATTTTTTTCTATTTAAAAATTACAGCTACAAAAAAAAAAGGGTAATTTCAATTTTAATTTAGCTATTAGTGCGGATGCAGCTTAATTCTCGGCAATGTCGCTCTCCCTCACGCCGGAGATTGAAGCTGCTGCAGGCGTAAGCCACGCTTTCTCTTCTCTATCCTTTCATTTCACCATTTTCAATTTCTCATCACATATTATTTATTTATTTATTTATTTTCCTCATGATCGCTTTACAGAAATCATATAATTCAATTAAAAAAAATTAACTCAAGAGAGACGCCGAACAGAAGCCAACAATCAGGTTCTTTGATCCAGCTTTAGCGTTCAATTTATTATGTTCAGGAATTATTTATTTATTTACGGTTTTTTATGCTCTGTTTGTTTATTTTATATTATTTTTCATCTTTTCAGGTTTTGCATAAAAAGTTTTGATAGAAGATCGTGCGGTATTGGATTGATTTATGTGTTTGATTTTAATACACATGCAATTTGGATCTACTAGATCCTAATCATTGCTCTGGCTATTGTTTGTGAAAGATAAGTTGATTAATTGTTTGTGAGATAGTTTTTTGTGTTATTCAGTGTATTTTAGTGTGAATTTAAGATAGGGAATATTAATTTGTTTATAAATTTGTTAGAATTGTTTGACATTGGTTCGATCTCGATCCTATAGATAGGGAAGTACTTGATAGTTTCGATTAGTTGGCGAATTTGGCTTTCAAAATTTGGACATAGACTTGGTGGGGATACTCAGCTGTTATGAGATGGACCATCTTGCGTATTATTGATTATCGGGTTGGAGATGATAATAGAAGCTAAAGAGATTAGGCAGTGCTGTTGTGCAGCTGAATAGGCCTCCCATATCTGATCCCGCCATGACTGGTGAGGCACCCGGCCCATCCGGTAATTGGATCCAGCGAGAGTCGATTTATGGAGTACCGAATAATGTAAAAAGTGTACATAAAAATGTGTCTGTACAGACAGGTGAGGAATTTTCCGTGGAGTTTCTTCAGGACCGCGTTGCTGCAAGAGGGATTCCGGCTATGACCAACACAGTTCAGAATAATGAGATGATAGTTGGACAAAGTTATAATCAGAATCAACCGCTGAGATATGAGGATCTTGCCCGAATTCTTGGCTTGAAGAGAATGGACTCTGAGAGTGCTTCTGATATTTCTGATATTGCATCGGCAAAAGGCTCAGTTAAGGAGATAGAGAATGGGGCTTATGGAGATAAACTAAGCAGATGTCATAAGGAAGATGGTGATAATAAACATGGGGAAAGAAGAGCTTTTGGTGAACTGAATGGTGATAGAGTGGCAGTGGCTGGTTTGGTACCTACTTCTCCCCTGACTCATGTTTTAGACACTCCTTGTTGCAGCAACTTTAATGGGCCTGGAGTTGACAGATCTCAATCTGGGAAGATGAAATTTCTCTGCAGCTTTGGTGGAAAAATATTGCCCAGGCCCAGTGATGGCAAACTCAGATATGTAGGTGGAGAGACTCGGATAATATCTCTTAGGAAAAATATCTCTTGGAAAGAACTTGTGAAGAAAACTTCAGATATTTGCAACCAACCTCACTCGATCAAGTATCAACTTCCAGGTGAGGATCTTGATGCCCTTATATCCGTGTCTTCAGATGAGGACCTTCAGAATATGATAGAGGAATATTGTGGACTTGAAAGACTTGAGGGTTCTCAAAGACTTAGGTTATTTTTGATTCCCTTGGGTGAATTCGAGAACACATCTTCCTTGGAGGCAAACACTATCCAGCCGAACAGTCCTGTTTATGAATATGTTGTTGCTGTGAATGGCATGCTGGATTCCAGTCCTTTGAAAAATGCTGGTGGGCAGAGTTTGGAAAATGAAGCAAGTCAAACAAGAGCTACTTTGGATCTTAATCAAAGTTTTCAGAAACACCCTCCATCTTATATGTTTCCTTTGGAGGTTAAAGGTGGAGTTAATGTCTTCAATCCTTCTCAATTTGCTAATGAATCCACTGATACTACCAGATTTCCTAATCAATCGCATGGCAATAACTCCAGCATTGAGAGCAGCAGTTCCTTCATTACTGCCCAATTACCGCCCGAGGATACCAGCATCAACACTGCTGATTACAAATATCCTGCTCAGGGGCCAGTAACTTTTACAAATTATCCTCTCTCTTACAAACATATCGATGGCAAGCAGCCAGACCAACCCTATGGAGTACAATTTCTCTACCACAATTCTATTGAAGATTCAAATCCTTCGGCTTTGGATCATACTGCTTGTGATTTTGATGGTTTCTCCTCTGATATGCCTATGCATAAGGAAAGGTTATTCAACTCTGAAAAGCGTATCTCTCACCCAGAAGATTTTATGGGTTTGTTTTCTGGATCTTTTGACTCCATTGATCCTCATCAAGGTATGCCACATGCATTTTCTGATTCAAAACTGCAGGAGTATGGAGGGAGCTCAGCTTACTGTTCAGTAGGAGTGAGCCCGTCTTCCCCTTTGAACTTTGCAAAGATACAATTGCCTTCACTGCCAGTTTCAAATGCCTCACCAGAAATGCCAATGCAGCTACTTGAGAATGTCAAACCTTTGGATCCAAGATTACCCGATAATTTATTGGATATTGATACCACTGAATTGCAGAGAGATATGTTTCTCTGTCCTCCATGTTCAGTATCAGCCAGCAGAAACATGCCAATTTGTAAGGTTACCAATAACATCAATGAAAAGTCCCACACAGATAATGATGATGTGAGCAAGTCTAATTTCACGAAACCGATGCATTGTGGTGGGAATTCTTCGATTTTTGAAACAATGAACCGGGATGAGAGAGTTCTCTTTTTGCATGAAGGTGGAAACTTCTACAAGGAAAGATCACCCACAACCAATACGGCACATGGGAAGAATTTACCTAATGTCAATTGCAATCAAACTTCAGCATATGGTGAGAACACTCATGCACAAGATATGCAATTCTCCGGGGATATTCTCCCTGCATCCATGGTCATTGGTCCCGGTGCTTGTGTAAACATTCCAATGGAGCACCCCAAGAGCTATGAACTTGATAAAACTCCATCTGATTGCCTAGTCTTGGGTCAAAATGTTTACAATCAGCATTGTGATTCTAGTGGCACAATGGTAGGTAGACAAGAAAGCAACATTTCATGGACCAAGAACTCAGAAGTTGCAGGCTTATTTCCAAATACAAGACAAGGTCATGAAAATTTTCTGGCTGATCTTATGTCTGGGTCATCCAATGGTGTAGTTTCCCAAGAACCAAGTTGCATCCAACCGGTTAATCAAAATAATGCAGATCTTAGAGAAGCTAAAATAATAGGCTCTGCTGATTTATCCCCATTACTGGTTAAAAATGATGCAGGCCCAAGTTCACATTTGCCAAAAGGTGATCTTCATGTCACGTTGGAGAACCCCACTGCAGATGATGCTTTCAAGAGAGAGGTTTCTCCTCTTGACAATGATTTTGTAAATTGCTCTGACGAGATGGCTGAGAAATTGGGTCTTGGAGGATCTATTGCTAAGAAGTCAAATGCAGAAGATGTTGCATTCATCCAAACAAACCCCTCAATAATTCAAAATAAAGATCAAAATGAACTTGAGTCATTGGTCATTATGGGAGATGTGGCTGGTAGCATTCCATCTGAGCGTCAATTTTCACCGGTAGTTGTTCCACATGTTGATGCAAGCAGCAGTGATATAACATCCACTAATGCAACAGAATCAGAGAGTATCATTCCGGAATCCGAGTCTGGGGTAAGACTAGTTAAATTTATTAGTAGTCTGGCTTTATAAGTAATGCATTTACTCATTGGTTTGAGTTGATATATGATTGTTTTTTTCTCTTTTTTAATAGGATTCTAAAGCTGATGAGCGAGACAAGGATGAATCTTTTAGTGATGCTATGATAGCTGAAATGGAAGCCAGCAGCTATGGCTTGCAGGTTTTATAAATTAACTCTTGGTTTTGATATTATTCTTGTAGTCATACTTGCTTTTGAAATACAGATATAGTAATCATCATGCTTTAAATATTAAGTGTGTGCCAACTTTAACTG